>VDFB02027934.1:0-25068 GCA_007258455.2 Sequoia sempervirens | reverse complement strand
ATGATTTGGAGATTGATTACAGTCCTATACATGTTTCCAAGTAGTGTTTTTAAGCATTCCATACTTCTAGATGGTCAAGGCGCTTTCTTCTAACATCATTTCACTTTTGATTCCAAGTTTATGTTTCAAATGCAGTTGCGCTAAAAACTAGCGCCATTACACCCAAAGATATGAAATTTTTTCCTAACACTAAGAAGTGCAGGAGCATTGTTTTTCAGTGCACCTACACCAAAGTCAGCTTCCTTCAAAATGCAAGGGCGTTGATTTTCAGTGCCCCTGCACTTTTCCCAATTTTGTTATGAAACATTTCAAACTTGCCAATTTCGTTTCAAACCTACTTTCATCCACTTTGTGCATCGTTTTGCATGCCTTGTCATCCTCTTCGCACTTTCTCATCATTGTTGCTCGCCTCACACATCTCCATGCTGTTTAACAACAAACGTTTGTTATGACTCCACATCTTGCAATCTCTTTCCAAGATCCTCAAAGTTGATTGATTAAAGATTCAGTTGCTCTCATATGACTGCCAGAAAACCTCCATTGTCTTCAAAAGAGAAAGGAAAAATGAAATATAAGTATCAAGGTGTCTATCTGCCAACTGTGGTGGTCTCCAAGGTGGCAGAGATAAAAGACAGAGGTCGATCATCAAGACTTGGTTGATTTTGCAGAGAAAACTGAGAAGAGGCCTCCTCCTGATTCTATGAGAGAAATTGTACATAGTAACCTACATTTGGTAGCTATGTTCCCTATTGCTACACATCATACAGAGTTTGTCCTTCAAGTTGCATCCCACTACATCAGGGAGAGTAGAAGTGTGATTGATTCTTCTGGGCACGAGATTTTGAGACTCGACCCTGACTTCTTTGATATTGTGTTTAAAGTTCCTCAAATGGAGAAGTACATTGACATCTCTATACAAAAAGCACAAGAACTCTATGATGTTGATCCCGACAAGGCTAAAAACCTAAATAATAGCCAATGGTTGAAGAAGCCTAGGAAAACTGTTTCCAGATGGCCAAAGGGACTCCTGCGAAGTGATTTCAAAGATGATGTCAAAGATATGATCACATTCTTGAGCAGAGTGAAGGGTTCGCCTGAATCATACATGTGTCATGAATGGACATATGAATACATCAAGATCATAAGAAGACAAAAAGTGCACATTGACTGGGGAAAACAGATCAGTGATAAAATACATGAGCAATTGATCAATGCGCCTTCCACATTGAAATTCTATATAACTTCTTACCTGGTGTCGCAACAGCTGTAATGAGGCAATTTCCAAGTCTATCCACAAGAGGCAATCAGATGCTGGTGCTTATGTATAAATTTTTCTGTCAAATAGAGTTGAAAGAAAGCTTCCATCATTTTAGGCGGGTTACTGATGCTTTCTTTGCACCTTTACTTTTCAATTTTGATCCAACTCTCGAGAAGAGAAGGGTATCTGATGAGGCTTATAAGGCGGTAAGTAAAGTTGGATGCTTATTTATGCAATTCCCAACATTTACTTATTTGAGAGTAGGGTGCTACACTGGTTGCCCTTACATGCTACCACAATATCCTTTAGACAAGTGGGTTCTCATGGAGATGTGCAGACAACTAATTTTAGTGCATAAGGAACAGAGAAATATTCACAAGCGTGGATTCAAGTTCCCACTGACAATCGACAGATATACTATCCCAGCTGTAAAGAAAGCCAGATATGTTTATGCTGAGATGAAAATCATGAAAATCAGGACCTATAGGTATAGGTTTGATTTTGATTACCGAGATGTCAGAAGGAAATTGCAAAAGGGTCATCATCACAGGTACCGTTTTGAAGACATCTGGGCTGATTGCAGAGATGAAGCCATTCACAAAATAGATTATTTTAGGTTGACCGTACAACAGATCAAAGACCTTGATATTGCCGACCTACCAGAGGATTTTATAGATCCTGGCGATATCATGAATGTTGTCTATGATGAACAAGAGGTTTCTAATAGGCCGTTTCCTGCAATTCAATGGTCTAGGAAAGAAAGTACTAGTACCAGAGAGAGATTGGCACCAATCCTATCCAATACTGCAAAATGGTTACACAAGCATGGTTTTTAAATGAAAAGTTTCAGAATAGATTCAGAAGGAAAAGAATCTAAAGCAGAAGCTTGTCGACAGCAAGAACTCCGCATGAAAAATAAATTACCAGTTGTTCCCACTTCTTCACGAAGAGGTCCTAGGATTTGTTTTACTATTGGCAAGAAAGACACTTAGGCCGTCCTAGAAGAAGAAACCATAGAATCTGATCCATCTTGCTCTAAAGGTAAAAAGGTTATTTCAGAGGAGATAGATTCTGATGAAGAAGGTACTTCTAGTGACCAATCCACTGAAGATGAAGACTTAGAACAAGTAGACTCCAATGCAGAAGAAGTTTCTGAAAGTGGGCAAGAGTCTAAAGGTGATTTTGAAGAAGAATTTGAAGGTGATTCCGAAGGTGAACCAAAATCAAAGAGACAAGAGGGTGATCAACAGGAACCCAAGCATGATCAAGAAAGAACTATGTCTCCACCTAAGAATGTAGTTGAGGAAATTCCCAAAACGTCATTGCCCATGATTTCCAGTGTTCCTCATACCCCTCCAAATTCAAGTACTCCTCCACCTCCTGTTTCTTCATCACCCATTCCTACTACATGCATTCCTACAGTAGAGGTATCCACTATTCCTGCAACATCAACCTTACTTGATACTCCCTCGGTGAGAAGCATTCATACGGTTGATATATTGTCAAGTCCTCCATCATCCATTCCTAGCTTGTCTTCATCGACGTATGACATCACTTCTGAAACTGAATTCAATCGGTTCATGAATGAGTTAGTGCGTGATTAGCTCAATGTGCAGTCTACAGGAGCACTGATGACAGACACTTCTCCTATTGTCACGATACCCATGGTAACTTCAGAGGTGAAACAATGACAGAGTTAATAGTGAATCCAGAAGTTCACACCTCCTTCCTTCCCCCTTGGCTAATATCTCAAGTATCGAAGCGGAAGAAGCAAATGATCTCTCTAGAGGAGCTTGACCTCGAAGAGATAGTCCCTCCAAAGGCTAAAGGGAAGAAAAAGGAAAAAGTATACTCAAGGCTAAACGTTGACAAGACTGGCCACAAGTATATGGAGATTGGCATACCACCACAAGAAGAAGGAGATGTCAATATGGAGGACTACACAGTAACAAGAATCCAGCTTGGCAAGGTTGCCAATGAAAGTGTAAAAGAAGATGCGCAAGTGACATTGGACATCTTGGCTGGAAGACTAGATAAAATGGAGCAAGCTCGCAATATGTACAAATAAAGGGCAAAGCATTATGCCATTGTTGTAAGGAGACTTGCAGGATCTTCAACTAATGCACAACCGCTGGCAGTGGTAAGTATTAACGACCCAGCTGTCAAGAAAGCTAAGAATTTCACTTCCAAAGGCAGGGTGTTGTATGATTTCGTTGAGAAGATCATAGAACACAAATCTCAGATCATAATTGTTGCGGACGAGAAAACTAATTTGTTGGCCAAGCTCACCACAAAGCTTGATAAAGAAAAAAGTGTACTTTCCCAAGAGCACAGAGATATGGAAAAGTGCCTGCGGTCATGGTCACAGATGAAGCAGGTAAAGCTCAGTAAATTGGTGGAAGTCGGGGTAATTCCCGACAAAGAAAAGTTCATTAAAGTAAGAAAATCTTCGAAACACCAAATTCAAGTGATTCAATCCCTTACGAATGATCTCCACCAGGTGCAGGAAGATGTCGAAGGGCATCATGTTATTCTTGAAAAAGGTATCAAGGAGTTACTAGGACAACTTCTTGAGGAAAATCGTATCTTTCTACCAACCATAGAAATATCCCAGATCTTCAAGGAAGCCATCATGAAGTTGATTGACAACAAAAACTTTTTAGAAGCCTCTTTGAACGTCATTTGTGATACAAGACTTACATTGGATAACCTAAAAATGCATCTTAACAGGTGCAAGAAGGTTCACTCATCTAACATGAGATCGATCACGAGAATTCATACCATTGTGGATTATACCGTTGGTTTGAATGAGAAATTCGTGCAGGAGACTAGGAAGAAATACGAGACTTTTGTGCCCAAAGCAAGGAAACATGAAGGTTCCTAATCTCCAGTGTTAGACAATTTTTGATGTTTCTCATTATGCATCTTGTAAATATTTCCTAACATTTTATATGTCTTTTTGTAAATTATATTTACACCAAGACTGAGATGTAATCTTTGATAACAAATTACACTTTGACTTTGGTCAAAGTTAGGTGAGATCTCCTTGAATCGCTCACCTAACTTTCCTTGATTTTCTCAAGTTAGTTTCCTAATTTTTCTCATCCCTCTTTCTATAAATATGAGGGATTTTTATTGTATTAAGGATCTTTTAGTATTTTGCAATGAAGTGCTGCCCTTTTTGAAACAAATTGTGAAACTTTGTGTTCATACTTTGCAAACAAAATTTGATCAATAAAGAAGAAGATTGCAAACCAGACTTTGTGTTGGATTCGATAATCTTGTGAATTGATCTCTTTTGGTGGTACTTAGTAAGTGATATTTGAAAGACTCTAAGAAATTCATGTAAACTTTGTGTTACATCTTTTACTTAGATTTACATTTGTGTTTTGGTTAACTATGGTTGGATGATCTACAAGAATTTGCGCTTGTGATTGTTCATGTTGTTCAAGGAATTGTTGCATCTAAGAAGACTTTGTGCTTCTAATGCGACAAACAACACATCTATCACAAATCTACGATCGCCAAAAGAGGGTCTCCTCTCCCTTGGCAACCCAAGAAAGTAGGAAATCCACAAGTACACCTTGTTCTTCTTCATCAACTCCCACTATTCCTAAAGCTAATCCTCTCATTCCAAAGACTAGTGTGCCTTTTGTAAAACCGGTCAGTGAAGTTACGACTTCCAGCCTACAAAATTCTTTCCAGGATTTTGACATTATTGAACATGCCAAGAAAACCAAGGTTCAGATGTCTAAGGTTGAATACCTCAAAGCCAACCTCGACCAGTTTGACAGGATTGTCAAGTTTGTTAATGATAAAAGAATTTCCCCAAGTTAGGATACACCTCTTGACACTCTTGTTACTCCTAAACCCAAGATGCCACAGAGTAACCTTGTATCTAATCCTCCAACCGCCTCTGGACACATTGATCCATTTTTCATCTCCTTACTTGTAAATGGTTTTAAGTTGAGTAACTGTGTCATAGACTCTGGTGCATTCGACAATGTGATGCCTGCCAAAGTAGCCACAGCCTTGGGCCTTGAGATGACCAAAACTTCCAGCCGTTGTTTCTCCATGGAGAATAAACAAGTGCCATTGATCGGCTAGATCAAAGATGCGCAATATGCATTCGCCGCATACCCAGAGAAGAAAATAAAAATGACGATCCTTGGGGCCGATGTACCAGCAACCTACGGAGTCCTCCTTGGACACAATTTTTGCAAGATGTTGGAGGAGAACTAAGCATGGATATGTCTAAAGCAAGAATACCCGTAAAAGGTGTGATGCAGAAACTGGTTCTTGAAAAGGAGTCAAAGTTTTCAGTTGCAAAATCAGATGATCCCAAAGCTCAGATCTTGTTCGAATCCTCAAGTGTGGGAACTTACTATCTACAAACAAATGTGGTGGGTGAATCCTTGACTCAAAATGAGTCAGAAAATGATGATATTTCCTCCACTTCAAATGAGTCATTGTCAGGTGATTTGTCTATCTCCGACCGTGAATCCTTGTCAGATGATGAAACCTTGGACTTCGACACTGTTAGCATTGGTGATTCCAATGGTGTCTAGTTGCTCGAATTTGATGGCAGATGCTCTTTAACTGGTTCTGGAGCAGGAATGGTTTTTATTTTTCCAACAGGAAAGTTTTTCCCTTTCTCTTTCAAGTTACAATTTGATAATACTAATAACACTGCCAAATATGAAGCCTTGTTATTAGGAATGCAAGTTGCACTGAAGAAAGGAATACAAAATCTCCATGCACAAGGTGATGGCAAACTGATAGTATGCCAAGTAAGAAATCTTTATTAAACAAAGAATGATAGACTTAGGCATTATCGTAATCTAGTATGGGATTTCATTGAGGAATTCAAAGCTTTTGATATCTATGTTGTTCCCAGATAAAACAATACCAGAGCTAACTCCCTCGCAATCTACGCCACACTCTTGGTGCCAAACAAAGACTTTCAAGGGTCTACCTACACCATCGAGCTGGTTTTCCACCCAAGTATCCCTGACAATTCAAAGAACTAGAAAATTTTCAATGATGATCATTAGATCATTGCGTTTCTGGAGAAAGCAATGGGTTGTACTTCGAAAGTAGCAATTCTCCACCTCAAGAATCTGTGTCAAATATGGACCCTATTACAGGTGAAGAATATTTGCAACTCAAAGGGAATAAGATTCCCAAAGGATTAGTATCCCTAGAGAAGCTTTTTGACAAGCATGATCGCTATGTTAAAAAGCAACTCTCAGATTCCGACTCATCTAATGAAGTGGAAAAAATTAATTTGGGAACTAAAGCTAACCCCAAGATGGTGAACATTGGCAAATGTTGCACGACCGAAGAAAGAAGACAGTTTGCTCAGCTACTACAAGAGTATATGGATGTTTTAGAATATTCATACGAAGATCTAAAATCATTTCGGACTAAAGAAGTACAACATGATATTCCCCTCAAGGCCGAAGCTTTGCCTTACAAACAAAAGCAGACGCAGTACAATCCCAAGATTTCTAGAACAATTCTGGCAGAAGTTCAAAAGATGCTAAATGCACGGATAATATTCCCTATCCATCATTCAACATGGATAGCTAATATTGCCCTCGTTCGTAAGAAGAATGGTGAAATCCGCATCTATGTAGATTTCAGGAATCTAAACCAATTGTCGCTCAAAGACAATTATCCACTTCCAGTGATGGACCAAATCCTACAAAATGTAACCGGATCCGAGATGCTCTCCATGCTTGACGCATTTTCTGGCTATAATCAAATTGAAGTTAATTCAAGCGATCAACACAAAACCACTTTCACGATGCCATGGATAACCTTTGCATATCGTAGGATGCCTTTTGGTTTGATCAACACTGGCGCCACATTCCAACGTGCCATGGATCTCGCTTTCTACGATGTGATGGGTAAGTTTATTGTGGTGTATCTCGATGATCTCACGGTCTTCTCTAAGCAATGTCGTGAACACTTCTACCACTTGAGGAAAATTCTTGAAAGATGTCATCAACATGGCATTTCCCTAAATCCCAAAAAGTCAACTTTTGGGGTGATAGAAGGTAAACTTCTTGGTCACGTTGTATCTATAGAGGGAATCAAGATTGACTTGGAAAGGGTCAATGGAATTAAATCTCAGTCTGTCGTCAAGCAAGAAAGTTGTCCATTCGTTCTTTTGCAAGGTAAACTTCTTAAGGAGGTTTCTCCTAGACTTTGCTAAAAAGACTCATCATATTATAAATATGATGAAGGGTAACGCCACATTCCATTGGATGACATAAGGGAAAGAAACTTTCGACGATATCAAAGAGGCCATTGCTCACACGCCTGTGTTGGTCTGCCCCAACTACACCAAAGATTTTGTCATGTATAGTTATGCCTCCGAGCATACACTCTCAACAATCTTGGTGCAGGAAAACGATGAAGGCTTTGAATCTCCCATTGCATTCATGAGCTGCCCCCTGAAGAATTATGAACTAAAATACTCTCAAATGGAGAAGCATGATTTCGTATTTGTCAAAGTTGTCAAGCATTTTTAGTTCTACATTCTAAGTAGCCATGTCAAGGTTCTAGTCCTGGATTCAACTGTTAAGTCTATCCTAACACAACAAGAATTTGGAATAAAAAGAGGCAATTGGATTGCCAAGATTCAGGAATATGATCAGGAAATTAAACCCACTAAGTTGATATGTGGGTGTGGACTTTGTCAGCTTATTGTTGAAAATAATCCAGATAAAGAAATTTCAGAGGATGAAGAAGTTTCAGATGATGAAGAGGTGGATCCAAGTACACTCCCAATGGTACTGTTTGTTGGTACTACTGACAAATGGTATTCCAACATCACTCATTTCCTCACATATGGAGAATGCCACAATCACTTGACTCCAAAGGAAAAGAGAACCATCAAGCTGAAATCAACTAATTTTGTCTTATGACACAATGGCTTGTACAATCATGTAATGGATGGTACTTTTCTCAAATGTGTTGATAAGGAACAACAACAAAAAATGTTGAAGTATTATCATGACTTGGCATGTGGTGGACATTTCTGAGTGCTAGTAATCGCTCACAAAATCCTGAGAGTGAAGTATTACTGGCGCACACTTTTTCAAGACACGTACTCTTGGGTGTGTAAGTGTGAATTGTGCCAATAGTTCGTTGGCCAACCCAGGTTGGTATCCTTGCCATTGAAACCTGTTGTGATTGAACAACCTTTCCAACAGTGGGGAATCGACTTCATCGGCACAATTAATCCATCATCAAGTGTAGGACACATCTATGTTTTGACTACTACTGACTATTTCACCAAGTGGGTGGAAGCAATACCTACCAAGCGTGCTACTTCAGAAGTGGTGTGCAGTTTCTTAAAGGAAAGCATTATTTCCAGGTTTGGTGTGCCGAACAAGATCGTTGCTGACAATGCATTTTCCTTCTACATGTTTGAATCAAGAAACAAGTATGAGATCTGTGAAAAGAGCACTTGGTACCACATAATGAAGTCAATTATCTTCTCGTTTTCTCCTACTTACATTGGACGAGATCCAAGGTCATCTTTAGACCGATGTTGGATTGGAATTGACGGAGAAACTGATTGATGAGCTGATTAAATGAGAATATAAAATTGTCTGACAAGGAACAATACCACTTGAGTGTTGTATCCTTTAGAGACCTAGGAAAAAGCTTTGCCATCAGGGCGTCGTGATGAAAGAAGTCCATGCACATGGTGTTAAAAGCAGACACGTGTGTTTGTGGGTCTCCTTTACCACCATACTTTTTGAATTTAGGGATTTCCATCCCCTGAGGGAAGGGAGTGCTCAAGATCGTCATCGACAACAGACTGTATCAGAAAAAGGGCTAGAAGATAGGTTGGGTGAAGGCCTGGGAAAGACTTGCGAAGTGGTTTTGCATTTGACCCATGTTTTGTAGAAGAGCACTCAAAATAAGGTCTTGAGATGACAAGGGTCTAGTGGAACCTCTCCCACAATCACCACTACCAAAACCACCTCTGAAGCCACTATTGTGACTTTCGCTAGAGCCCCCACCAGAAACACCTGCATGGCCCTCATCAAAGTCACCACCAAAACCTTCGCCAGAGCTACCACCGCTAGTGCCACCATCGCTACTGAAACCACCACCACTCATTCCACCAGAGCCCTCACTGCCAAGAGCAGTAGGAGGGGTAAAACTAAAGCCAACGGGCATTCTACTCACCTTGACCATGTGGAGTTGCTAAGGAGTAGATGAGACAATGATCGAGGGGCCCGTTTCAACCATGCTTACAGACGTAGTGGGCATCAAGACATTTATTTGTCTTTCAGAAGCATTGAGCATTGCCTCTCGGGTAGTGCCCGACCTAGTGTTAAACGAAGGGATGTATGTTTCAGTCAGATTGATGAGGCCACACAAGAGTTCTATGCTTGTCTGATCCTTTCCTAGCATATATCTCACCTCGTTAATGAGCCTAGTAGCTTTTTCCATATTCAAAGCTTTCTCTAAGTGATTTCCTAGGTCTAACAACCTGTTGTACAATGCTCAAAGTTTTTCTGTAGGAATGTGCATGGCATCATCCTCATTTACAAATGAAGGTGTAGGGGATGTTAGAGGAGTGGGTACACAATCGATCTCGTCAATGAAACCCATCTTGTCTGTAAAACATGTGGAAAGACCAAGGGTAAAACTGGGAGTGACCTTCATATGTTCCATTTGTAGGTGTCGTACACTTCTCCTAACAATGTGCCTGAAGGTCGTAGACTAGGTTGTGATACTCATAAAACCTCACAACACCCAAGTCTACAATGATTGTTGAGAACGAGGAAAAGGTCTTAACATGAAGAAATGAATAGGCGTTGTTCACATTGGGTTCACCAAAATGTAGAGTAGGGGTACCAACCACACCAAGGCTCTAGGTCACATAGAGCCGAGAGTGGAAGGTTGCCCTAGTCTACCTCAAGTTGGATAAGTGTTTTTGGGTCAAGGGTAGAGAATGAAGAGCACTCTCAAGTGCTTTTATCACTTTGCTAATCCAAGGGTTTGAATGGAGCTAAACGAATAGGTTTTTAGAACCCGAACTATACCTCAGACAACGTGATGTGCTAGCATCTGTCTAGTGTGTTGGTGTTCGTATGGCCAAAAAGTACCCAAGTACAATAAAAGTGCCAAAAACCCGTTAACAGCTTGACAGTTGAGGTTTGGAATACTAACTAAAATTATAATAAACAAAATGAGTAAAGTAACTAGAATAATGATGAAGTGATAGAGAAGAAAGGTGGTGAAGACCAACTCATAAGGAGTCCAGTTCGACAACAAGCTCTACCCAAATGCGTTAATATACACAACCAAGAGAGGAGAAATGTTGGGGCTGTATAAGGGTTTGCCTCAGTCAAACCCTTGCTTTGGTGTTTCCACCTCCATAGACAACCAGATAGAAAGATAGATGGAAATATGATAAAGGAAATAGCACTAGAATGGAAATGGAATCGAATACTACAAGAGACACAAAGCTACACAAATCTAACAAGAAAGCAAACAAAAGCATTACCACCCCCAACCAAAGGCTTTAAAGGCCAATGAGAGAGGAATGCAAGCCCATAGCAATTGTAGAGTTGACATAGCCGCAACAACGCCTAAAGCAACTTCACTAGGCACCAAGTTGTAGCTTCTGTGGTAGAATGCGTAGGATGTTGTGGTGTTGGAGTTGTGATGTCAATGGTGCAACAAATAGCAAGAGTATGGAGTTGTATGAGCTCAAGAATTGCTAAGAGAATCAAGTGAGAAAATTAGCCATTTGAAGATGGAAAAGGAGGGAAAGAGTCGTTCTCGAGTCAGTTGGAAGGCATAGAGGCATTACGCTTTATTGTCAATGGAGAATGTAACATCTATGGAAGGTCCATATGTTAAGGACGACAACTCGTTGTGCAAACATTTGTGCATCATGCATGTCCATGACAAAAATCCCCCCACCAACAAAAAAAAGGCACAAAGTGGATGGATTGCAAGTAGGTGATGTGGAATTTCTTAGTCATATTTGATTTTCTAAGGTGGGGGGATGCAAAAAGGGAATTTGCAATGGAGAACGTAACGTCTATGCAAGCTCCATATGTTAAGGACGACAACTCGTTGTGCAGACATTTGTGCATCGTGCATGTCCCCAACAAAAATCCCCCCACCAACACAAAAAAAGGCACCAAGTGGATGGATTGCAAGTAGGTGATGTGGAATTTCTTAGTCATATTTGATTTTCTAAGGTGGGGGGATGTAAAAAGGGAATTTGTAAGAGGGGTGCAAATCCGCTCCTATACAATATGCAAAAGAGTAGATTCACCTAAAAGGGTCCAATGAGAGCTTTGAGAAAATCCCTAAAACTATTTCATTGGAGCTATACAAATGAGACCTTGCCTTTATAATATTAAATAAAAATGCTTTACCATAAACTTTAGGTGTAACTAGGTTAGGGAAAATTGAATCCTCCAGCTTCCTTAAAAATAATAACTAAAGTTAAAATGTTTATATCCACCTGGAAGAATTTTGGTTCTTAAGCACACCAATTCTAACATTCTAAAACTATTAAGTTCTACAAATTTCATTTGTCTAAAATCTTTCTTCAATCAAATTTTATGTTAAGATACATTTTAATAATTTGAGTTAGGGTCTCGTTCAAAGAAACAATAATTTTAAAACAAGAGCTACAAAACTGATGAGTTCTTGCCTTGAAGTGCATCTGCAATGAAATTTCCACTTGACACTAAATTTCTTTGACTTGACTCTTTTTATCCTTTTCTAGTTGCAGAGACATGCTACTCAGTTATGCTATAGTTATTTAAACCTCTGTCCTCAATACTTGTATATACTTGGGGACTAGTTTAGCATGACATGTTTCATTAAAAATTCAACCCCATTACCCTGCTTTATAAATTTAAATTATTAATATAAAAGATTGCCAAGCGAGACAGAAGGCACCTGGCAATTGAAGTTGCCACTTGCCCCAAAACTGCTTGTTAAATTGACATTATTTCACAACTTCTACTTCCACATATCATTCTCAAATGTGTGACATCTTCACTGTAGTTTCTGTAAATCCATGCATGTAGTGTTGTTTCTAAAATATGTTTCCAAACCGTTTATAGATATGGCATAAATGAGGAGCAATTTTTTTATTATTAATGATAGTGTACTTATATGCAATACTACAAACATGTGGATTGTTGCTTGGTAGTTTTTTTCTCTACCAAGATGAACTCAATGATAAGTTTGGGTAAGATGGAATGTAGTATGCTAAGTATGTTCCCCAAAACATTTGTCTCTTAAAACATTGCAGCAAATGAGCATGGTGATCCTCAAAAAGGTGCAACTCAACAAACAAACTCCCTTGCAAACATTTAACAATACCAACAAAAACAACAGGGATAATACTTTGAAGTTTGAAAAAATATTGAGTCAGTTATCGAGCTTGCCACAACTTCTGATGAATTCACAAAGCATCACTTGGAAGGAATGAAAAGGACTTTCGACATTGAAAATGGCCTAAATGGAGATTTGACCAAGCAAATAGACAACCTATATGCTTATGATGCATATTTAGCCAACCCTTTTCTATCACCTTCAATAAAGTGTCAAATGTGTAAGGCCAAAGCAATTGCACAAAAGCATAGAAGGGATAACTGATGGATGGTATCTATTATGTACCATGTTTGAGCTCTTCTTTTTGTGGTGTATTTTGCATTCAAAGACAATTTGCTTTGGAATATAACTCATATTAGAAGCAATAATTTTCAATCTATATATAATTGTAGCGCGAAAATTATAAGCAAAAAGCATCTTAAATTGTTTGATCCGTTTCACAAAAAGGTTTTCAAGAAAGTAATATCATTCATAAAAACTTTCCAAAATGAGCTCAATAAAAGAGAATTAAATTGCATTTTATGTATGTAAATAATAACATTGTAATTTATCAAGATTATGCACATGGTAAAAGTATATCACGAATTTTCATATAAACATGTTCATCCAAACTCGGAAGGGATCAATAATTCCAATAGATACATCTTTTTCAATGCTACGTCATAAAACTGAAATTCTACATATCAATGCTACATTAGACTCTTTCATGCAATACTTCTATTTCAAGTTTCAATTAGTGAATGTCAAATACATATTCATATACAATGGGCTTTACTAGCCATTCCAGAATGATACACAAGAACATCAATGGCAAATAAAACTCTGAACCTCCAACCGCCGTGACACCATCGGTCTGCTTGCAAGCTGGGGCCAAGAGTGTGATTCAGGCGCCTTTTCCGCCCAACCACGAAGTACATGACTTCCCTGGGTTCCTTCCTAACTCGAAGGAATCCCCGGCCCTGCATAAAGGAGCCTAGCAACCTGACACAATAAAACAGGAAGGAACTCTCGATGCATGCCTGGTGCCTATATGCATTTCTAACATGAGAAAACATATTTCTTGCAACAGGAGGTGGCAGAGACTCAAATACATATATATTTCTAGGCTTTTAAAACAATCCATCTATTTCAATGGTACAAGTGCTTGGCCAAGCATAAATAAAATAAGCAAATGGTAGTTTCAGAAAAGGTAAAACTACCGTCTCTGTGGATCCACCTTCGGCATCCTGTCCCGGAAGTTACCAAAAGTAAAGTATAATAAAGTGCAAAAGCAGAAAGTTGTGCATTTTCCATACATGTTTCATGCATTCTATTGATTCTAAAAGAATTTTCAAATGAGAATTTCAAAACATCTTTTGAATTACATTGGACAAAAGAAAAGAAAAAGAAAAAGTTGTAAGTTCAGTATTAAGATAGCATCTACTCTTTTGTAAGTAATTCTTTTCTGATTTGGTAAAGGACTCTGTTTTCACTCCAAGCTACTCTCTTGAAAATGTAAAAATTGCATGTACGTCATGATACTATCAGTGTACGAACACAAGTAGAGGAATTAATTAATTCTTTTGTATGAAACAGTGTTCACAGATTTATGTATATATTTCTACTCTTTCCAAATTCAAGCTGATTTGAAAGTGAAATTCTCAATTTACTACAGGTTTCTGGTTATTAGTAATATACAGAAACAGGGCAATTCTTTCGGAATAACAGAGGTTTGAAAGAAAAACTTGCATTTGAATTTTATATTGTATACCATTATTCAGGAATGTACATCTGTATGTAAGCATAAGACAGTGTGATCAAGAAGATTTTCAGTTTACATGTTTTCTCAGAGGTACTTTTTCTCATTTCCAGCTTCAAAATTACTGAGATGTTTGTGTATTTTTGACAAAAGCATGACACATTCTGAAGATGGTTTTCCTGTTCAAACTTGCATTTATGTATATATGTATGAATATATATATGTATATATATACATATACAGCTGAGTGTATATATATATATAAATATATATATATGCTTTAAAGAAAGAAATATTGATTTTCATAACTGTTCTCACGTTTTCTGGCTGTGCACACAGAATAAAAATATTATACAGGGTTTCATACAGGTGTTGAGCACCACAAAGGGTGCTGGGAGGCCTTGCCTCTCCCATGGGGAGGGCGCGGGCTGTGAGGAGGTCGCGCCCCCTCCACAGGCCGCGGCCTGTGGAGGGCGCGAGCCTCCCCACAGAGCCGTGCCCTTCCTATGGGAAGGGCTGGGGATTAAATCCCTCCCCTCCCCCCTACAGTTAAACAATTTCATAACACAAAAGAAAGATTTCGCCCAGTATTACACTGCATTTAAATTTATTTCAAACGAATTTGAATTAATTTATGGTAAAAGTTTTTCTTGCAAGATTATATGCATACATATATATATATATATGTATATATGCACAGGAATACAGATTCCTGTGTATATATATATGTATATATATATTTATATATGTTTTCAGATACAATTGAGAGCAGTTTAATGATTTGCATTTGCAACAGAATGTAACCCTAATCTGGAAGGAAGAGATTGGGTATTCTCTCTATAATGCAACAAATGAGAAGAAGGCTTTTACCCAGATTCAAAATAAAATTGGAAGAGATTTCTCAGATATTTGTAATCATTTTCATAGAATGATGCATTTCATTTCTCCAATTTCTTACTGAAATTTAAACTGATTTAAAAACAAGGAATGGAAATAACCTGGCAGATTTCTCCAGTTGCAGATGCCCAGTATTACCTTTTTGTCTCCCTCTTCCAGAGCCCTGGTTATGTGTCTGAATAATGTTCTCTTTTCTCCCCTTAAAGCTTTATTCCTCCTTCCGAGGGTCATGCAGACCATTTCCAGATGACAGATAAATTTTACATGCAAAATCAAGAGGTAGCCACTTGCCGAAAGCATTGTTGGTTTTAAGGAGAATTTCCCCAGAGCCCAAAGTTTTCTCGGGACTGTTCATTTCTCCCAATTTTGGACTAAGGTTTTTAAACATATGCAAACAAAGATATCTCCACCTTTTAATATGCAAACCAAATATTTCTTCCTTATCATATGTAAATATAATATTTTTCACTTTATTCTTAATTTCCTAATTAGATCAGATTTTCTTTTATTGCACAAAAATAAATGGAATAAACTAAATAAAATAAACCATAATCTTTTTCACAACTTTTATGGATAATTAAGTTATATTTCAATTTTGCTATGTTATTATTTTTATCAATTACTTATTCAAACCATTTATTCCTATATGTAATCAATTTAAAACAATCATATTGAAACAGACATGGCCTAAATGCAACTACATGATTTTTAGGTGCTGTGTGTGTGTGTTCGAGAGCTCCTCCTCTTTTACCCTGTCGGGAAGCTAGCCTTCTTTTCCTCAATCACACTCTTGGTCTTCGACCACCTGCAACTCAAATGCACTCAGGCGTGCAACAACGAAAAATGTATTAGTAACCAATATAGAAATATAAATCTAAGCAATAATTAAATCAACACTTCTATTTTGTTCTATCTTGTATATATATATATATATTTATTTATTTAAAAATGCATTCATAATTCCAGAAGCAAATATTTTCCTACGTTTTCATACACCAAAGCATTGTATTATATTATATTACTCTAATCACACATCATCATTCATATAATAAATCCCCACAAAGTCATGGTCAAAATAGCATCAAGGTCGAGACAATAATTTACAAGCATCATTCAATCTTAGATGTAAATTATGCAAACATCCAATACTAGATATTGCAATTCTACATATTAGCAGAGTGTTGTTGTAATACATTAGTTGTTAGAAACTTATAACCATTGGAGTCTCCATCTATGGAACTGCGTATTCATAAATAAATATTTTGTTTCTTTACCATCAAGATTGCTTCAATATTTTTACTAGCCCATGTTTTGAGTTATGCTTGATAGAACATGCTTGTGGGATCAAAGTTTAATCAATTTCTAATTTTTCACAAAGATTGGAATAAGAGAGTAGATTCATCCTGATATTGCTATTAGGATTCAACCATGTAGTTTTACAAGTCAAACTCATTGACCCATGTTTTATGAGTAGTGGTTCACAAGAACCCATTTCTCATGATAGTGAATGGTCCACTCCACTCATTGCATCTAGGTGATGCTCACAGAGGTGAAGCACTGGGCTTTCTTGGGAGGCCACCCATCCTGGTACTACTCCAACACAAGTGTGCTTAATCACAAACTTTTTCCAAGGTTAAACCCACTTAGCTTGCAACCCTATTTGCAAAACCTTCAGCAAGTGTTGTGCCTTATGAACCATTCATTATAGAGCCCCTTTAGCTCATCAATTGATAAGTAAGAGGTATTTGCTATCAAGATTCAACCATGTAGTTTTAAGAGTCAAACTCATTGACCCATGTTTTAAGAGTAGATTCCTTCTTTTTTTTCAATTTTGAAATAAAAGTGATTCTAGAGGGTAATCTTGTGCTGTTGATATCCTTGGGTACTATTTTCTACCTATTTGTTGTCAGTGATATTGCCAGTGGTAATTTTATCAATGAGGAAAGAGCCCCTAATAATTTATTCCCAGACACAAAAACGTGAGGAAGAGATTAAATGTTTTTCAAGTTTGGTTTTCTAACAAGCTGCAGAACTCTTGATCCCTTATTTAACTGCTAACTTATGCTAATTAGAAGAAACAATGAAGAAGCTAAAATATAATGGTAAATAAACAATTTACCTGTAAAGAAAGTAGCTGAATATTGTGCGAGAACGATGACATTAAAAGGACACATTTTGCAGGTTAAAAAGGAAAACCTTTTGAGACAACAAATTGCTTACAGTTGAGTAAGCAGCTGTAGAAGAGGTGGTACATTCACGAGCATCTACACACAAGCCTGCAGCCTGCAGCCTGCAGCGCTTCCCACCCAGTACACTCCTGGGACTGTCAGTTTTATACTTATTATGCATGGCAGAAAGAAAGCATAACCTTCATCTTAAAAATTTAAAAACCTCAAAAGGGGAAACTTGAGACAACAAATTGCTTACAGTTGAGTAAGCAGCTGCAAAAGAGGTGGTACATTCACGAGCATGTACACACGAGCATGCAGCCCGCAGCGCTTCTCACCCAGTACACTCGTGCGACTGTCAGTTTTATACTTATTATGCATGGCACAAAGAAAGCATAATCTTCATCTTAAAAATTAAAAACCTCAAACAATGTGATGAGTGTCATAAGACCCTAAATCTGCCAGCCAATGTGACGGGTGTCATAAAACTCTAAATCTGCCAGTTAATGAGCATAAATTCTTTACAATTTGAACATTGCAGCAGAGCTTCATATACAAACGCCAATAAGGTGCACATATTAATTCACAGTATACATGCATGATTGATATAGTTCTCCGTCAAGAACTAAAAATGTACAATGTCCACAATCAGAAACCGGTGTTCGTAACAAAAAAATATTTGACTGGATAAGATCAGCATGGCCACAGAAAATTGCAAACTTCCTTAGTAGTTTACACAAAAATATAATGGAGAAATACCCTTTGTTTGCGTGGCTCAAGTTGGAACGATAAAACACTCTTAAAGAGATTTAGAAGTTGAAGAACTTTCAAATCCAGGCACGCGAGTGAATTGACAGATAAAACCTTTTCAATTGCCATTGACATTAAGTAGGACATGGATAAAATTATAAATATCTACACAAAACTGTTATCAAATATGACTAGGTAGTACTATACATTAACTTAATCAGAGTCGACAAAAAGCTTCAACAAGGGCTCTGACAGCATTTTCTTAGGCCACAGCATTGCCTGCCTTCCACACTAAAGTGAACAATTTGATTGTCACAGTGCTTCACTGGAGTACCAGCTCTTGTATTTGATGACCACGCAACATAAAGTTGCTCTACTATTTCTGAAGCAAGCAAATTATCACTCAGGTCCAATAGCTGAAGGTTTTTTGCCATAAAAATTGCTGAGAAGAGCTCAGATCCATACTCTGTCAGTGGAGTTCCGTTTGTTTTGGTCTCTCCTTTTGATGAGGCATTTTTGTTTGACTGGAAATCTAGAAATTGATGAGACCTGCCCCGGAGAAGCCCCAACGAACGTGACGAGCTTGCACAATCCTCCTCAAGGGAAGAGCAATTGGCACCTTCTGGTCCTCCCTCATCCTCACTGTCTGCCACATCATACTTATTATGGTTTCTGCCATGCTTCTTATAAGTTTGTTGAGAGTGTTGCTCAATGCTTACAATTTTATCCCCGGTGCAAGTTTTGGTACCATTACAATTGAACTCCGTAGGGATTGAATGGCACATCTGGCCATCTGGATTGCGGCACTCATTGTTGTTCGCACAATCCAGAAATTCCACACATTCCATGACAATTGGGATTTCAATTTGTATTGACTTGTCTCCGGTTCTAATTTCTGAATATTCTCCATGATTGTTCTTGGTAGTCAGAACTTCTTCACCACAGCATGCTGTGCTTGTCCTATCAGCTCCACCAACAATGTTAAAGATGGTATCATCTCCAACAATGGTATTTCCAGCAAGACCAAGTTCTTGCAGTGAACGGTTCTTCTGCAAAATGATACTCACATATTTGAAGTGTATTCCCAAATTAACTGAACTACAGAAATAAAACATAGCATTCAATGAAGTATCAAAGATTTACCTGACAATGCCTTGATGATTTTGAGAACGCCAGTTTGACCAAGGCTGCATTTGTTTATCATCAGACACTTCAAATGGCATTTTGCATTTCCAAGAAGATATCCAAAAGCATTGACCCCCTGATCCAATGCAAGCCAAGTATGGATGGGATCAAAATACAGTAATGCATACAAAAACTTGCAGGTCTGTATAATAAAAAAGTAGTGACGTACAGGAATACAAAGTAAACGCTCTTAAAGGTTGACTCCAAGTGTTGCAACAAATAAAACTTAGCATCAATACATCGGTATTATGCTCACATTGACAGGTCAATGGTTAGGATCTTGTCACAACAAATGTCAGATTTGTAATGTTATTGTCTTTTTATTAGTTTCATTCTGCTCTTCAATAATGTCTGCTCAGTATTTTAATTTATGAAATATTGCACATTCACTAATTGCAGACTGGCATATACCTTAAATGGAAATAAACCAGTGCTTCATCATAAGCTTTACCACACAGAAGTAGAAAAGATTGATAGGAAATGTTTTATTTTGGATACGTATCTTCTACACTCTGCAATATGCAAATATGTTTCTCATAGATTGAAAAACCCAGTTATCATCATTATCAAACGAAAATATACCCTTAATTTGTATCATAGCTTTGTAACTAAATAGCACCCAATATTTCATGTATGGAATTCAAACATCCTTTTAGAAGAATTATCAAAACTGATGTAAAGTGAGTATGTTGAGCTTAGGATAAAGGAGACACCATTTGAAAGAAAAGAGATGTAACTATTGCAGAGACTTCTACAATTATAATAATTGCACAGAGTTTCTTACTATAAACACATATTCACGGTAGTAAAGCACAGACCAACAAGTCTGAAGATGAAATGGCTTGCTTGTTATTGGTTAGACAACTAAATCTTTGCATGACTGCAACATCAAACATGTCATGTGGAGACTTTTATTTGCTTCCTATAAATATGGCACACATATCCAACCTAATCAAGTTGTGTTGTGTTAGTTATGCATCATATACTTGCATGTTAACACTTCTTATGACTGCATACCTGATCCGTTAAGGGTCAGTTTGACTTGATATCAAGAAGGAAGAAGATGTTTCATGACAGTCAGATACTTGGTTGCTAGAGAATGTTCAGGATGGTATTATTGCAAAATTGTACATACCCCCTCTTTTCAAAGTCATCAATTGTCCTTGCATCATGAAACAAGTATTACCATCCTAGTTATTGTTGGCAGGGGCCAACTTTAGTTTATGTTTCGGCTGAACACTTTAGGGTTTGCATTAATTGATTTCCCTTGCATTGTTGTAAGAACCCTGGTGGTTCTCAACCCGAATCCCAAACTGAAATGTTTTGTTTTTGCAAGTTTTTGATTTTTTTGTGTTTTGATGGATTTTTGCAAATGAACTAAAAGCTGCGATTTTCTTTTAAAATGCTAATAAATTCAAATAAATTCTAAACTTCATGAAACAAGCTCAAATATGCTCAGAGAACATGGGCGCACCATTTTATTATTTTTTTAGAGCTTTTACAATAATGGAAATTGACAAATGAATAAGAAATGAATTATTTTCTAAAGAACCTGATGGCGGCTGCAGCAAGATGCCAGACTGAAGAAATGGTACGGCTAGATTGAATGGATGAATCTCCAGGCTCGAAACCCAATGCAAAGTCTCCAGTAAACCAAGGCGCCTAGATCTCAGTGCAAGAATCTGAAGACAGGAGGCAAAACTCTCAAGAAATGGTGGTACGGCCTGCAAGTACAGAAATGTACGGCCTGATTGCAGCAGCTAATAAAGTAGTACGGCCTCAAAGAATAAATGCCAGATCTCTGAATAAAGACCCCTGGTAAAGTCGCCTCTACTGCCAGATGAATAACTCTGTAAATCTCTGTCTGAATAGATGAATAAGCCCAATCTGTGACCTCTGTGTGAAATCACCAAGTGCAAGCTTCAGCTGGTATTGCACAGCCTCAGTCTGCCAAATCTCTGAAGAGTTTTCGTTCTCCAGAAATGTTTGTCTGCCAGAAACCCTAGGGTTTGCAAACTCCAATGCTCAGAGCAAAAGACAAAAGTTGAATAGCATAATCATGATGGTTCAATTTTGTCTTGAGTGAATATATATTGCTCTTTGAAAAATTCGACCCAATCTCCTTTTAAAATAATCATTTAATTAAATGACTTAATTCGCCCTTTTGATTTTAGGAGAAAATCATTAATAATTGGCGTCTTAATTTAATGAATAATAAATACTCATTATGTCAAAATTTAATACTTTATTATAAAGTATAATAAATACTTTATTATAAAGTATAATAAATACTTTATAATAGGCCAATTAATTAAATATTTAAATATTTCAATAAAGTGACTTTAATATAAAGTCAAAATATTAACTATTTAATAAATCATTAAATACTTCTTATTTCTCCGTCTGATCATCAAACTGCAGAACTGGGTCGGCTCTGAGCTGAATAGTCGAACCAGGTGCCCTGCCCAAAATAGCAGCTTCCGCCTGACCTAACTTTCTAAAAATAGAAAGTCCTAAAAATGCACTCTGGAAGATTTTGCGAAGGCTCAACCTGACACAACTGCAAAACTGGAGCTACCAAACACTGAGTAACTGCCCCAAATGATCCTCTGCACACTCCTGTCAGCCTACGAGGATCGAATAATAGGCTAACCTCGTCACCAGCTGCGCTGACTAGGATGGGGACACACTACAATTGTTGTGATTGGCATACAGGATTTCAAGCTCATGTGATCATTAATGAGTGTTGGGATAGGTATGTCATACACCTTGGAATCTTAACAATGAATTTATTTACCATTTATTAATTACTTGTAAGCCTTCTTGGAAAAGGGTGACCCACTTTGTTTTGACATTTTGTATTGCATTTTATGACATGTATTAGTACTCAAATTTGCTACCCATAAAAAACTGTGCTTAATCATATATGTAGCCAAATGTCACATCGATGTCAACTTTGTTATTTTTCCTATCAAAGTGGTTAAAGTTCTTAGGTGTTGGTCTGTCTTGGTCTACTAACAATGTATGCAAATTGCTCATCATGAAGATTCTCAAGCTATGAGTCCTAAAGGATGCTTCAGCTCCAACACTAGCAGAGGGAAGAAAGGGTGAAGTTCAAAGAAAGACTATGATGGTAGATATGAAACACAAGCAAGAAGGATTGAGGCTAAGAAAAATCTTCTTGGGTAAATTGAGACAAACATATATGAGAACCATCTTCCAAGACATTGCCTTCCAAGCATAAAGTTGTCACTACAAAACGTCCAATATTCAAGACAAGAAGTTTCAACGAGACCCAAAGATCAAACTTTCAATTTTTACAAAGTCTATTTTTTTAGAAAAAAACTATTTTTTGCTTTTTTAATGTCCCAAATTATTTTTTTGTTTTCTCCACCTTTTTGGTGAAAAGCAGTGGATGGTGGAGGTAGGAAGTTTCTAGAGCAGTTTCAATCTTTGTCATGTGAAAATAGAATTTAGATAGATGAAAAGCAATGAGAAATAATACTTCTATTAAAATTGGTGTCCAAAAGAAAAATGAAACAAAGTTAAAAGAAATTCAAAGTTGTGAGTAGTGATTCAATAATTGTCAATAATGAACCAGAACTTCCACTAAAAAGCAAATGGGAACTAAATTCAATCAAGCACCAAAATAGCATATTTTTTGTACCAAAATGAAGTGGGAACAAAGCCCAAGTAGCACCCAAGTTAGTATATAGGCCCAAGTGACAGATGGGCATCAAATAAAATGAAATAAATTATAAAGGAGAAAAAGTGATGAATCTGAGCCTTCATTCAAAGTGACGCTTAAGCCAAAATTGAAGATCAATTAAAGCAACGACCAAAATATTGGATCCTTTTATTTAGATGGATGCTCAAGATGAGAAACATTAATGGCAAGAATGTAATATTTAATAGTATTTTCAGAGGATGAAGATAGAATTGCTTTCAAAGCAAATTATTTTTATTATTTTTGGAAGCTTCAAGATGATCTAACTAGAAAAATATAAAAATGTGCCATTTACACATACAAAGTAGTAAGAGTTGTCACCCAACATATGTTGTGGAGATTGTCATTAGCATTTCAAGTCAATTAAATTGTTAAGTGTCTTTGTCTAACAAAGTTGAAGTTGAAGATTGAAGCAATAGTGTTAGAGAGTTAACTTTCGGTGCCATTGCAGAGTAGCTTAGAGGACACACTAGGTTTTTCAGCTGGTTTTCCATCAGTTTTCACCAATTACCAGCAATTTCCTTCATCTTCCATGTGTTCCATTGACTACTACAGCAACTGTGCCTACAAATTATCACTACTACAGTAGTTTCACACTTGCCAAATTGCTGCTACAACTGTACTGCAATCACAGTGATCGTACCCTTGCCAGATTGATACTACAGCGACTATACCTGTAGATTATCATTGCTACAGCAGTTTAGCATTTAACAAATTGCTGCTATAGCAATTGCACCTACAAATTATCACTGCCACAACAACTGTAACTTTGCCAAATTGCTGCTATAGCAAGTATAACTGCAAATTATCATTGCCACAACAGTTTCACAATTGCTAAACTGCTGCTACAACAAGTGTACCTGCAAATTGTCACTACCACAACAGTTTCACACTTGCCAAATTGCTTCTACGACAATTATACCTACAAATTATCACTACCACGTTGACCTTACCTGCAAAATCCTTCTGTAGCAGCAATTGTACCTGCAATTCAATCTTTTATTTGACTGTTTGTTGGCGTTTCAATTAGCACCTCTGGAGTGCTTATTGGAAACAGTCAGCTATTGCAAGTTTGTTGTGTTTGCTTCTTCAAATTGGGAGGGGAAGATCCCTCTTGTTGCTGGTTTTGTGTAAAAAGAATAAAGTAAACTATTGTTCCTATATTTTTTACTCAACGGTAGGACACAAGGGTGCATAAACACAATGCGTTGTAGCTAAGGTTTTCTCTGGTTTCTGCAGATCTTAACTACAACTAAACTAGCTTTTAATCTATCCTATCTCCTCAAGATAAACAAAGCATGAGGGCATAAGAGTGGGAATGTATGGTTTGATCACTTGGACGAACTAGTCTCCTAGGATGCATCCAAAGGCTCTGAACTCCCAAATTTATATTGAAATAAAATCCACAGAAGTAATCCAGACAGTAAGTTATTTCTCAAGATTCCCAAGGAGGTACCAAGACCTTTCCGAGGTGTAGGCTGAAAAGTAAACTACTTGAGACAACTAAAAGGATGATAATCTAACTTTCTAAATTCCCAAGGAGGTACCAAGACCTTTCCAAGGTGTAGATTGAAAACAAATTATTGATAACAACATACAATGATAAACTTTGAGATTTTAGATCAAAGGCATGGTAACTCTCCTGATTTATTTTCTCAATATTCCACCAAAGGTTACACGTTGGGACAACAGCTTATGTCAAAGAGACAATGACACATGAAGCGATCAAATCAAGAACACATGAACAATGATTGAATACACCTATCTGAATAGAGAGAACACAAGCTGTACTGGGTGTTTAACTATAACATGTTGTACCCAAACCAAATTTTTTGCTTCATTAAGGCATTTTTGCTTGAAAGAGTCTAAACCTTGTTAAAATGATGTCAAAATACAGTTTTTGGGCAAGTCAAGTATGGACTTTGGTCAGTGTCATGTTAGTCATTAG
>VDFB02027933.1:0-48969 GCA_007258455.2 Sequoia sempervirens | reverse complement strand
CAAACACCTATGTTCCTTAGACCTGCAATCAAACATCATCTCATCCATTTAAGATATCTTTGCTCAAATCAACACATCCATCATCCTATCTTCACTTAAACACCATTTGTAACAATAACAAGTAGCATTAGTTTAACACTATCACTAGACCTTTAAGATACCAATTTCATCATGTTATGATTGTAATATTCCAATATATCAGTATAGACACACTCTGACTACTTTGCATTCAAGAAACCATTGCCATATATTGGAAACATATGCCCAAATCATCAAATCTTTCACAATCTACCTTCAAAACATTACCAAGCATAGACACAACCGTGGCATCACAAATGAGACTGCTCCCAAGCACTTAACAACATTCCTTTCGTTGTTTCTACATATTCTCTGTTTTTAGCAAATAATGCCAAATATCTCTAGGAGGCCAACATTCCATCTAATCGGGTGATTCCTTTTCTATCATAATGCATTTACACAATCCCAATGCAGATTCTCAGGCCTATTTTGATCCTTTTCAACATACTATAAAATTTTATACACTTATTTCACATAACATAGTAGAACCAACATGCTGTCTACTAGTAAAAGCCCTTAAATAGGTCAATTTATCAAAGCAAGTCATCATAGAACTACTCACTAATCCAACAAACATGCAAATAGTCTTAGGCCATGTGTAGAAACTCACAAATAAACAAGTTTCAAGATGAGAAATGCCCATCAATACACAAAATCAGTAAACATTTGATTATAGGGTGAAAACACACCAACCATGAGGGTTTCTTTAATGAAACATTTGTAAAACCTCTACTACTCCGCCCAACAATTGAAATATGCTTCATTATGTCTGCAAATTATTTTGAAATCATTTCTAAGCTCCTCTACTTGTTGTTTCCTCAAACCCTACTTGAAAACACCATTTTTTTGAATGAAAAAATTTAGAATTTTGTTCATGCAACAGTATCCCCACTTCTTATTTCTATTTACCCCTGTCACACACATCTTCACATTGAAAAGACACTAAACATGATCCATTACACTGACCTACTAGCCCTACATTGGTGGAATGGCTAAGAATCACTTTTTAGACTCTCTAAACAATTCTAAGGAAACCACAGACCAAGACTTAGGAAACTAAGTTCAAATTAGATTGATTATTTGAATTACAATTCCTACAACTTTCAAGAATGAAAGAAGTCTCTTTCCCTGACAAGAATCAAATCTTAGAATGCTTGAATCACTATGCAACTTGAAAACAAGAATAGAAAAGCTTTCCAAAATAACTGAGCAGAGGTTTTTTTATTAATTTTTATGGATTTTTGGGATACAAGATCTGCCTTTCTTGAGCTTACAATTATTTTTAAAGGTGTCTAAATCAGTTGAAATAACTTCCTCTTCATCTTCATCAACCCATCCTTTCCCTTCCACAAAAAATACTCTTCACCTTCCTGCTTTTGTGCAATTTTACATTTTTACAATAATTGACAACTTTTGTTATAAAAAGCAACTTTTCAATAATATCACCTAGTGACCTATTTCATAGTGAAAATACATTGAAATTCATCATTTAATGACCTTCACTCATCATATTTACTTGAACATTACAAATTGATCAAATTAGCCTTTTGAAGGAATTTCATGGCCTAGGTGCTCCTACACTAATTTGTCATGTTACAACCTTACGTTGTCAATGGACATTTTAAATCACACAATTCGATACACTTTCCTATTACATTTTTAAACCACATCTCTTTGAGGAATTTTGTTAAATTTAACAATTGACTTTCTTTGTGTATGCTTCCAAAGCTATCATTGAGTTATTTTGTCCAAAGCAGTTATACAAACCAGCTTTCATTGACTTTCTTTGTGTATGCTTCAAAGCTTTCAATTAGTTAATTTGACAACTTAACACTTTTTTCCAGGTAAAATTATTCGTCATGCCGAAGAAATGAACTATTAAAAGGAAAAAACTAACAGATGATCACTCCAAGCCATCAAAGATAAAGAGAAAAAATGGATGAGGGAATTTCGTGAAAAATCAGAAATTGGGAACGATTGATGAAAACAAGCTAGTTGAAGAGGAACCTCAACTGTCAAAAAGAGAAAATAAATTAGCAGCACAAAGGGAAGGAATGCTAAAGATTCATGCTAGAGGAGATGCAGATACCATAGTTGGAGACACACCCTCTATCGCAAGTGAATACGAAGGGACACCATTAAGCACAAGCGAATATGGAGGGACACCATCTACCACAAGTGAGTATGGTTGGACACCTCATCCACCATATCCGGTTGAGAGTACATCATCACCGAGTTGAGGAACAAGGTATGCCATCATCCCCATGTGAACCCTCAAGGTATAAATTTCTATTCCACCCTCTATCTAAGGTACGAATCTAGCCCAATCTTAATTAAATATTGATGAAATTGCTAATGTTGAGATGTATGTACCTAAGAGAACACCTCACCTAATTTTAGAAAGCCAAAAGTTTTATTAATATTGATGATGATATTTTGCAACATTACGGAAGGTAAGATTCCAGAACACACTTGTAGAAGATATGCTGATAAGATTTGGAAAATGTTCTTTGAAAGGCTAAATGAGACTGCAAGATGTCAACTATTTGTTCAAATGATGCGGTGTTTAAAGTACATAAACATCATGAAGACTCTTGGGTTGAGAACATCAAATGCATCAGGTGAAAACACTATTGTGAAGAATATAATGGATGCTTATGACAGTGTGGGTAAGACCTCACACTCAAAGGATAGTAATGTCACCCGACGTGTCATTACATCAACTTTGGTAAGCTATCAAACAAAGAGATCTTGCCTCATTAAATAGACAAGTGAACAAATGGGAATTAGTAGAAAAACTTTATCAAAATCCATTCAAAGGAGGCAAAGAATTGAGGGCACCAATTCAAATGAATTATGGGCATTCTCAGGGAGACTACGACACAAAGATAAAAAACTTGTTGAAGCATCAAGAACACTAATTGAATATTATTGGAAGAATAATACAAGGCCATATCCGAATCAAAGGCATGTCGTAAGAAGGAGAATCGGTATTCAAAACTGTGAGCCACATCCAAAGCATTTTTTGGATATGACTCAAACCCAATTTTTTCATAAATTTCAAAATTATTATCCTCAAATTAATATTTCTCAAAGATTTTTTGAAATGATTAAACCTTTTTATGTCAAGATAAATCACACACGCACTACTTGTTGCTATAAACTACATATTGAATTCTCTAACCATTATGATGTTTATCATTCTATATGTTTACATTTGCATACTAACAATGTTTTGCAGGATTGTGGCATAGAAGCCCCACCAAAATCTTCAAGAGAGTTCTTATCAAAAAATTTATGTAAAATAGAGGATGGCCAAATATTCTATAGGACAACATGCTTGAATGGTTCATGCGAGCGTTGCGGTGGCTTGCAACGAATGCTAGTATGTCAACATATGGAAAGCACATATGAGGCGGGACAAAAACTAGTAGAGTTCGGGAAGTATAAAACAGTGGCATATGCTACAAAAGATGGGTCTAAAGAAAAAAGGTGTGAGTTGGTTATTCAGAAGATTCCAATGTATCAGTTCATGTCCATGTTTCGTGAGAATCTAGTGTATGATTATGCAAGGCATACCCATAGAGCCTGATGGCTAGACACACAATTCAAGCTATGAAAGGACACCTTTCCACTTGGTAGCATAGTATCAGTGGTTGAATTTGTAGAGAACTACACTCTACAACCACAACGTGAGGTGCAGTCACATTATTACAACTCCAAAATAGGTTTCGATATTTGTGCACATAGCATTCATACATGCAGCTGAAAGTACAGAGGATGAAAGGAAGGTATTGAGGGAATATCACTTTTATAATAGTGATGATCGCACGCATTCTCCAGAGTTCATGCAAGGTTGCTTCCAGATGTTCTATAATCATTTGGCTCAGAGGGGCATATCATATGGTCGGCATATAATATGGTCAGATAACTGTGCAACACAGTTCAAGAATGCACACATGTTCTACTGGTTATGCAGGATGCATCTCACTACATGTGTTCAACATATGTGGAACTTTTGTGAGGCCGGACATGGAAAGGGGGAGCATGACGATGCAAGATAATGTGTGAAAAGAGCATTAGCATGAGAAGAGTTAAAGTATAAAGACAGTGCACAGTTGACAGATGCAAGATCAATCGTCGAGTGGTGTAATGGTTCAATGGGTGCAGGTAATGAAGGTATGTCTTCAGTTCGTAGATTTTTTTGGTTGATGGATGATACTAACATTGCACCATATGAGGATTTTTGTACACTAACAAGATCGAGTGAGTTGCACTCTTTCCTTAGCTCAAATGTACGTTCATGGAGTATCGATACACGTAAGATGGCATGCTTTTGTTCTTCATGTACAATGCAAGCCTGGAATGATTGTGTGTTAGGGGAGTGGGTTGACAAATGGTTGACAAGTTATCTTAGCCCACTTCACATGTATCTCCCTTCGATGGCATTGGAACTAACATGGATGGAATCATCAGTCAACTTTGACCATGTATCGGATCTAGTTCAACTAGGTAATATATCTACTTGCTTAGTATTTGAAATTCCATATTGTTATCTTACTTTGTACTGTATTCAGAATGTTGACTAATTTCAAGAGATATGCCGCACATATAAATGCAGGGCATGTTTATGCAGTTATTACAGATGAAGACAACGAAGAGGATACATACTATTACTTGTGTCGTTGTGTTGAGAAAAAAAGGAAATTGGAAGCCCCAATTATAGATGGAGAAAACATTGAATATCCTATAGGCTCAGTTGTTGTTAGTAGAATGTGGCTGAGAAGGTACCCACATAAGAGTGTTAAACATTGGTTGTTTGAGGAATTTGACATGCATCATAAGATTCTTCATTACTCAAACCTTGTCATGGCATCCAATGTTCATTTGAGAAAATATGGGGGTAGACCTTTGAACAAGACCTTGTGGAAGGTTCGTGGTTTTGACTGTGAGGCAATACTTGACACAATAAAGAGTAGAGCAAACCCAAATGGTTCATTGGATTAATTTGTAAGTATATGCACAATAGTTCTTATTAATTTAGACTTGTATCCACATCAATTTGGTTGATGCCAATGCTATCATCTTATTTTACTTTGTGTATCTGTATGTAACTAGGCAAACATTGATTGGTGTCCTCTTGCATAAAATGTAGATTTATGAGCCATCCAAGAGAATATCAAGCAGAAAAGCAATGCAACATCCTTATTTTGATGATCTTGACAAATCTCAATTATTAGTCTAAGCCATTAAAAAAGTGTGTGCGAAGCTTCATGAGGCAATTTCAAGTTATTCATTTGAATTTAACCTTATCATGACCACCTATGATGTAGACATTATAAGAGCATCTGGAATTTCAATAAATTCTATTCATGAGAGGTGTGTGTAATAGGTATCTTGGAATTCCCAGTGAAGATGTATGACCAAGATTGACTAAGTTGAGAGACTGCCATGCCTATCTGTAAGTTCCTTCGATCTATTTTGGATGAGCTATTTATTTTTATTCTTTTCCTTTGCGTATATGTAACTAAACTAGTAAAAATTGATTTAGGCCTTGTACTTTGTAGATTAAGATAATACAAAGAATTAGGTTTCTTTTGAGTCCATCTAGAAGAAAATCCATAGAGTTTTTCCATTGTTAGAGCATATTTTCTGAAATTCAATTTGGAACCTTCAATTTGAGGTTTTGAGAGTCAAGTAAAGAAATAAAGCATACTCCACTAAATTAGGCTTGTAGATCAGTGGAGTAGGGTTATAGTAGGGTGTTTATGGTGTAGGAGCACTAAGGACAATTAAGACCACAAGGTGGTCAAGTGGTAAATTTTGATTTGTAGTCCATGAAGAATGTTGTAATAAGGTCACAAGGACCATTAGGAAGTGTTTTAAGTCAATCTGGGTTGGTAGGATATGAGGTTGCAATGTCATGTTAGCATGTTGTCAATTTGGTGTAATGAAGCCTTGAATGGCCTAAATATGAAAATGTATGTAAATTCATAATGTAAGGGTCAAGATGATGTAATGAGGCCATCATAAGGTCACTAGTTTAGATATGGAGTCATTGTAATGTCTATTTTATGTCCATTAAAGGCTCATTATTCAATATAGAAAGTTTGGTTAATGTTTGATTCAGAGTTTTCAACACTTTATTGCTAATTTTTCATTGTATTTCTTGATTTTACTGTATTTTCAGAGTTTCCTCCACCTGTACAGACCCGTACATTCTTAGATATCTCTCCCATTCATGTTTTCATATTATTTGGATGATGAATGGATGTTTTTACAATTCTCTTTAAGGAATTGGTCTTTTAGTTGTTCAGTGGTGAATTGGAAGACTATACTGCTGACCTTATGGAAGTTGGATTAGATATATGAACCTGAGTTGGTTTCTTTGTTCTTAAGTCTAAATTTTTATTCCTCCAACCTGCTTTGCATCAGTTGATATGCCTTCAAAAAATCCTTGTGAACATTTTATGTTGTTGGCAATCATACTTTTGAAAAAATACCAAAAGACTATGTTTTCTAACGTTTTTATCTCTTTAGAAGCAAAGAAGTTGGGACAGTAGGCATGTGTTCCAAAATAAGTGTATCTAAAAATGATGTATATTTTTAATGGCCAAAATGGGTACCCTAAAATGTATTTATCCTATAAAGATTCATTGTGGTTTGCATGTTACACCTGATTTAGTGTTTTAGCACTTACAAGCAAATTTGGTCTTCTAGTGCAACCAATTGTGGAATCTGATTAAATAGTGTTGTAAGAAGGTGTTTTAGCTTTGTTCATGTAAAAATAAAAATGAATAAAGTGTACCAAGGTCTGGTAAAATTTTGGAAGCAAGATTTGAAGGTTAGGTGTCTTTTTGCCTTGTGAAAAGTTGCAAAGTCATGCAACTTTCGTTCTTTAACTTGTCTGACCAAACAGACTATTCCAACACATTTGAATAGGAATTTTTACACTAGGAATGGTCCTCTTTCCTACCCAAACACACGGAATCGCTTTGATGTACGTTCAACTGGATCGATCCCTTAAGGGTCCAAAGGGAAAAATGGCTACAAACTTCAACATGAGGTTACTCAAACACCGTGATACTTAGGAACTTCTCATCTAATCCTATGGGATTGTGTTGAGCCTCTTTAAAATAACCTCTCTCATTTTTCGTTATCTCAAAGTGGTTTTCCCGTAGTCTCCAGTTTTCAGTTGATGGAAAAAGTGTCAAATGGAAGCAGTGGAAAGTTGCAAAGTGGTGCAACTTTCATTCTGCAACTCGTGTGACCAAACGGACTATTCCAAAGCGTCTGAATAGGAATTTTTACATTAGAAATGGTCCTCTTTTGTACCCAAACATGTGGAATTGCTCCGAGCTACGTTCAATCGAATCATTCCCTCAAGGGTCCAAAGGGAAAAATGGCTGCAAACATCAGCATGAGGTTACTCGAACACTGTGACCCTTAGAAAAATTTTGTCTGATCCTATGAGATCACGTTGGGCCCCTCTACAATAACCTCTCTCGGTTTTCATTATCTTAGAGTGGTTTTCCCGTAGTCTCAAGTTTTCAGTTGATGGAAAAAGTGTCAAATGGAAGCAGTGGAAAGTTGCAAAGTGGTGCAATTTTCGTTCTGCAACTTGTGTGAACAAACAGATTGTTCCAACATGTCTGAATAGGAATTTTTACGCTACATAGGGTACTCTTTTACACTCAAACACATGGAATCACTACGTTCAACTAGATCGATCCCTTAAGGGTGTAAAGGGAAAAATAGCTGCAAACTTCAGCATGAGGTTACTTGGACACCGTGATGCTTATAAACTTCTCATCTAATCCTATGAGATCATGTTGAGCCCCTCTACAATAACCTCTCTCTATTTTTGTTATCTCAGAGTGGTTTTCCCGTAGTCTCTAGTTTTTAGTTGATGGAAAAAGTGTCAAATGGAAGCAGTGGAAAGTTGCAAAGTGGTGCAATTTTCATTCTGCAACTCGTGTGACCAAACGGACTATTCCAACATGTCTGAATAAGAATGTTTATGCTAGGCATGATACTCTTTCACACCCAAACATGCAGAATCACTTTGAGCTACGTTCAACTGGATCGATCCCTTAAGGGTCCAAAGGGAAAAATGGCTGCAAAATTTAGCATGAGGTTACTCAGACACCATGATACTTATAAAATTCTTGCATGATCCTATGAGATCGTGTTGGGCCCCTCTACAATAACCTCTCTTGGTTTTTGTTATCTCAAAGTGGTTTTCCCATAGTCTCCAGTTTTCAGTTGATGGAAAAAGTTTTTAAATGGAAGCAGTGGAAAGTTGCAAAGTGGTGCAATGTTCGTTCTGCAACTCATGTGACAAAATGGACTGTTCCAACATGTCTGAATAGGAATTTTAACACTAGGAATGGTACTGTTTCACACCCAAACACGTGAAATCGCTCCGAGCTACGTTCAACCGGATCGATCCCTTAAGTGTCCAAAGGGAAAAATGGCTGCAAACTTCAACATGAGGTTACTTGGACACCGTGATACTTATAAACTTCTTGTATGATCCTATGAGATTGTGTTGGGCCCCTCTAAAATAAACTCTCTCTATTTTCGTTGTCTCAGAGTGGTTTTCCCATAGTCTCCAGTTTTCAGTTGATGGAAAAAGTGTCAAATGGAAGCAGTGGAAAGTTGCAAAGTGGTGCAATTTTTGTTCTGCAACTCATGTGACCAAATGGACTATTCCAACGTGTCTGAATAGGAATTTTTACGCTAGGCATGGTACTCTTTCGCACCCAAACATGCAGAATCACTTTGAGCTACGTTCAATCAGATCGATCCCTTAAGGGTCCAAAGGGAAAAATGGCTGCAAACTTCAGCATGAGGTTACTCGGACACCGTGATACTTATAAACTTCTCGTCTAATCCTATGAGATTGTGTTGTACCCCTCTACAATAACCTCTCTTGGTTTTCATTATTTTGGAGTGGTTTTCCTGTGGTGTCCAATTTTTAGTTGATGCAAAAAGTGTCAAATGCAAGCAGTGGAAAATTGCAAGGTGGTGCAATTTTCGTTCTGCAACTCGTGTGACCAGACAAATTATTCCAACATGTTCAAATTGGCATGTTTACGGTAGGCATGGTCCTCTTTCACACCTAAACATGTAGAATCGCTCTGAGCTATGTTCAACTGGATCGATCCCTTAAGGGTCCAAAGGGAAAAATGGCTGCAAACTTCAACATGAGGTTACTTAGACACCGTGACACTTATAAACTTCTTGTCTGATCCTATGGGATTGTATTGGGCCCCTCTACAATAACATTTCTCGGTTTTCATTATCTTAGAGTGGTTTTCCCGTGGTGTCTAATTTTCAGTTGATGGAAAAAGTGTCAAATGCAAGTAGTGGAAAGTTGCAAGGTGGTGCAATTTTTATTCTATAACTCGTGTGACCAAACGGACTGTTCCAACGCATCTGAGTAGGCATGTTTACGCTAGGCATGGTCCTCTTTCGCACCCAAACATGCGGAATCGCTCTAAGCTACGTTCAACCGGATCGATCCCTTAAGAGTTTGAGTATAGTATGTTGAAATAGGTCATTCCTCCTATTGTTTAGGTTGTGTCTCGGTGATATGGGCCTGATGTAACTTGAATTTTGGTAGCTTGATATAGAGAGTCTATTGATGCTAGGGTTCAATTTGTATGATTTTGAAAAAAGAAGCCAACTGAGTAGAGTTATCAACATTATTCGTAAATCATAATTATTTTTTTAGTACACTAGCCATGTTGATGCCTTCTTGTAGTCTCAAACATTATTTTGTATCATTGTTACATCAGTTTTTGAAGTGGCAACTTAATGTAGCTCCATAATACAAAATCTGGTTCAAGCTGATTTTCACGTCAAAAAAATGTGAATCAAATCACGTTGATGTGAAAAAAAACCATGAGACCAGAGCTTGTGGTGCAGGAACACCTAGGTCATGTAATGCCAAAATTAAATGTAATCAAGGCATGAAAAAGCTTAAAGTGTAATATTGTCAAAATGCTAAATATGTAAAAGAGAGAAAAAGAAAGAATGTGAAGAGACAAAACAAGAAAATCAAGAAAATAAAGGAAGAGGATGAGTCATAGGTTGTTCAAGGAAGATGAAGAGGTAGTTGATAGTTGGAAACTTATTTAAACGCATTGTAAAGTCCGAGCAAAGAGATCATTGTATTATGGAAGAATTAAATTAACAAAGAATTCCCTGTTTTAGCTTATTTTCTGTGTTTTTCAGTTGTTTCTTGACTTGTACGGATTGTGCAAGAGTTTAGGGTTCAAATTTATATTGTTTCCATTATATTGGGGAATCACCATTTGTTTGCATCCATTTGGGAAGGAATCCATTAAATTGAATGTTTGTTTGAGCATTCTTCTTATGGCTCGGTCTGAAATCCTGTGCATTGAGTTTTGAGTCTTATAAGGAATTTCCACACACTACTCCACCAATGTAGGTTAGGTAGATTGGTGGAGTAGGTTAGGGATAGGTTATTTGTTATGTTTTGATGTTTGTGAGTGGAGGAAAATGAAAGAATACCTTGAAGGAGTTGTTGCTACATAGGAAATTCTGAGTTTTCCAGTCAAAATGAATAGTTTCCAGCATGATAGTGGAGAAAGAAAAAGTGCATGGGTTAAAAGATGTTTCCAAATGCATTTTTAGATGTATTTTGACATGGACCAATGGTTGACCAGAGGTTTTGAGGTTTGCATGTAGCCTATACAGGAAACCCTCATTAATTTTTGAGTTTTTCATCCTATAAACAAGGGTTTGTCAATATACTATAAAAAGGAGTCTTTTAATCCCTAAAAATGGATAAATTGGGAGTTTTGTGTTATGTCTAATGACCGTTTTGAGGTTTTAAGTGTTTTGGGAATGTTTGAAGGGGGTCTTCTTTGAAAATAAGGCCTATTTTAGTAGCCTTTTTGATAGCGTTTAGACTAAAAACTGCTTATTTCTTCAATATAATTTATTCTGAGTTTTTGATATGAGGACATGGGCATTAAGAGGTCTCTAAAAGTGTTTTGGATCTTGGGTTTTGAAACATGTGTGTTTGGTTTACCCGATTTAGGGCATGAATATCTCATTGAGAAGTAGTTCCTTGACTGCTCAGAGAATATAAGTCTGACCTAACAGTGACCGGTGAGTTGATTTTGAGATAATTTTGTCTAAGTGATGGTGTCAAGAATGTATGGAGTCTTGGACAAGGTTTAGAAGTGAGATATGTTGTTTTGACAATTGGACAGTGAGGAGACTTGGTGTAAAATAATACATGAAATTGTAAGTTCAGTCAGAACAAAGTTAAAAGAGAGCAAGTTCCTAATTTGTATCAGTTGTAGTAATGATGTTCATAGTGCTTGATGGTCTGGTAAAAGTTTGAAAGCCAATTGTAATGATGGATTGACTATTTGGGACAAGTTGAATGAATTGATTGAATGGAAGAGTGCCTTGTTGAAAATGGTGTTTTTTAAATGCATGTTGATCTAATTGATTGAATCAAAGTTTTCTAAAATGGTTTTTTGCTTTGAATGAGTCAATTGGAATACAGATTTGTGGAAGGATGAATGATGAATGATAAGAGAATTTGAGTGGATGAAAAGTAGATTTCTAATGAAATGTTGAAATTTTGTTTGATCTTCTCCAAGATGAGTTTGGGACAAGAGTCCCCTAAGTTGTTGATTGGTTTGGAAATCTTTGTATTGCATCAGCTTGTTTCTTACTATTATGCTATGATAGATTTCTTCTAAGCATCCATAGTTTGTTCGAAAGCACCTGTTTTAGGCTTTTAGCCATAGCAGCAAGGTAATGAACTATTTGATAAAATGCTTTGATAGACATGTATGAAAAATGTGTTAGCATAGACAAGGCAGTGAACTCTTTGAAACAATGCCTCAAAGAAATGTGGTCTCATGGTGATGGAATGGCATGAAATGCCATGACAAGCAAATTGTTGTGGATTTTCATGGCATTCCATCACCATTGAGACCACATTTCTTTGAGGCCTTTTTTCAAACAGCTTACCTTTTCTATGCTATTGCTTATTAGTATGCTTTGATAGATTTTTCCAAGCATCCATAGACTTTTTGGAAGCACCTATTTTAGGCTTTTAGCCATAGCAACAAGGAAGTGAACTGTTTGATAGAATGCTTTGGTAAACATGTATGATAAATGTAGTAGCATAGAGAAGGCAGCTGTTTGAAAAATGCCTCAAAGAAATGTGGTCTCATGGTGATGGAATGCCATGAAAATCCACAACAATTTCTCTTGTCATGTGATGAGGGGATGGGACTTTAGTCAAAACTCAAAGTTTCAAGGATTACAATGATGCAATCTCAAACACTCTTCCAGGCACCCTGATGGAGACAAGCCTCAATAGTGCACTTATAACTTAGATGCTTTCCTAATGGACCCAAACCCTTGGAGTGATCTCAAGGAACTCAAACAAACTTGTCTTGAATGGTTTCAAAGCCCCAAACCTCTGTCTTAGACAAACCTCACCTTTTGCACCTTGACTAGGCTTCTAGCCCAACTAGGCTTCTAGTGATGGTTTTTTGACTTTTCACTCAACTTCCCCAAAGGAATCCTCAATATAATGACTGATTTAGATGTGATTCATGATGATACACATATCAAATCCTTTATGGCACTTGTTCTGGATCAAACCTACCAAAATCTGTTGTTTCCTCAAATTTAAGGCCTAATTAGCCCATTTTTCAAAGCAACCCCTCTCTAAACGTGATGAGGGCGTAGCCCGAGACATAGAAAATAACCCACAAACAAGAGAATAATTTTATTATTCAGAAAATGGAGCTTCTTACATGCAGAGGATCTGAAATCCCCAAGTTCTACAACACATGCAAGTTACAGAAAGCTACAGAATAACCCTTTGTAATATGCAAAATTGTCCCCAAAAAGTTACCCAAAAAATTAGAAACCCACCCATAAATAGAGCTCCTCTTTAGTTTGGAGCCAAAACAACATTAAAATTTGAGTTTAGGTGGTTTGGCGCTGAAAAATTACAACTTGAAGTTCAAATTTCAAAAGAACATTTGCAATTGTATCTTCTAGAAGGTGCGCCAACTTCCCGGGGCCATAACTTTTGATCTGGGGCTCCAATTCGCGAACCGTTTGAACCATTGGAAAAGTATCGAAGTCAAGAACGCGCTCAATATTTGCTACACCGATTTCAGCAAGTTTCAAGGCCATTCTGGGAGCTCTAAGTGCCTCAAATCCAACTCGAAAGATTTTTTAGGTGCAAATCTGGGAAACTAAAACTGCAATATCTTTCAACCCAGGAATAGAAAATAAAAACCATAAATTGGGAATTTCATTATGATGAAAAGGGTATCCAAAAATGTAAAAACATCTAAAAACTGAGAAACTTGAAATTTAACTATTTTTGGGTGATGCAAAGATTGCTCTTACACCACTGGATGCTCCTGCATCAAAACTTATCCCCTGACTATGAAACTTTCAACAATGTTTTAAAATATTCCCAACCCAAATATTTTCAAGGTATTAGTCTTCTTTGACACCCTTAACACCCTAAATCACAAAACCCTCAATAAATTGCTCCAAAACTAGGGCCTCTTGAAAATTAGCTTCCCCAACACTTCCAGAACCTTCTCTTGGACTTTTCACCAATAAGTCAACATATCTAAACACCTTCAACTTAGAAATATACCCCTTATTAAGGTAGATCTCCCGTTGCTACACTTTAGGCACCATTTTCATGCCCTTTTCCTTGCTAAAACTCGGTGTACACCCAAGAATCACTCTTTCTTGCACAATAACTTGTTAGATCTGTATAATACAAGTTATATATGATCCATTTCACAAGTTTTTAGTCACACTCTCTCATGAAATGGATCATTTATTCATGAAGACTCTCAAAACTAGTGAAAAATCTGTACTTTTTGAGGACAATCAACAATATAACACAAGAAATTGATTCCCAATGTTATTAAGGTCATTAAAAAGGTTAAATGCATGTAAATACAAGTTATTAAACCATCCAAATGAGCATGACACCAAAAGGAATCAGAGATTCATCAAAAAAACTCAAGAAAATGCAAAAAGATTGAAGTTTTTATTGATTTTCTATAGCAGTCCGTACAACACTTGCAATATCAGTCAACCCTTTATACAAATGCTTTCTCCAAGCTTATAGACTCATCCTACAGCTATCCCAACTGATTAGAATTGATTTTATTACATTATTGTGATTAAAACTCCTGAAACTCACTTTTCTGCCCAAAGTTGGATTTCAAAAATTTGAATTTCCAACATTGCAATTTATTAACTCCTATTAACTATAAAGCTTCCAAAACTATTACATATCATCATTCAACCTTATTTAACCTAATTAAAACATCATATACCTATTTAAACTCCTAGAACATCATTGTTCCATTTACAAGTCAATTTGGTCCTATGGTCCTTATCAGGACCCTTAGGACTTTTGATCTTCCTGTTACACTCATCCATGCCAAATGCCATTATAGGCTTCAAAATGCTATAATTGATGCTCTAGAAAGGTTTATAGGCCTTCAAGACCCCTGCCATCTCTTGACTCTCCAAATGATCCTTAAGGAGCTTGGGTGCTCTTGCAACATCATGGCATTCCACCCCCATGAGACCAGATTTCCTTGAGGCATTTTTTTCAAACAGTTCATTCCCTTGTCTATGCTATTGCTTACTATTATGCTATGATAGATTTTTTCTAAGCATCCATATCTTGTTTGAAAGAAACTATTTTAGGCTTTTAGCCATAGCAGCAAGGCAATGAACTGTTTGGCTAAATCCTTCGATAGACATGTATGAAAAATGTGTTAGCATAGACAAGGTAGGGAACTCTTTGAAAAAATGCCTCAAAGAAATGAGGTCTCATGGTGATGGAATGGCATGATGAATGCCATGACAAGCAAATTTCTATGGATTGTCATCGCATTCCATCACCATTGAGACCACATTTCTTTGAGGTTTTTTTTCAAATAGTTTGCTACCTTTTCTATGCTATTGCTTATTAGTATGCTTTGATAGATTTTTTCAACAAGCATCCATAGCTTTTTTGGAAGCACCTATTTTAGGATTTTAGCCATAGCAACAAGGAAGCGAACTTTTTGATAAAATTCTTTGGTAAACATGTACGATAAATGTAGTAGCATAGAGAAGGCAACGAATTGTTTGAAAAAATGCCTCAAAGAAATGTGGTCTCATGTCACTGATGGAATGCCATGACAATCCACAACAATTTTCTTGTCATGGCATTCCACCACCATGAGACTAGATTTCTTTGAGGTATTTTTTTCAAATAGTTCATTCCCTTGTCTATACTATTGCTTACTATTATGCTATGATAGATTTTTTCTAAGCATCCATAGCTTGTTCAAAAGCACTTGTTTTAGGCTTTGAGCCATAGCAGCAAGGAAATGAACTGTTTGGCTAAATCCTTTGATAGACATGTATGAAAAATGTGTTAGCATAGACAAGGCAGTGAACTCTTTAAAAAAATGCCTCAAAAAAATGAGGTCTCATGGTGATGGAATGGCATAACGAATGCCATGACAAGAAAATTGTTGTGGATTGTCATGGCATTCCATCACCATTGAGAGCACATGTCTTTGATGCTTTTTTTCAAACAGTTTGCTGCCTTTTCTATGCTATTGCTTATTAGTATGCTTTGATAGATTTTTTCCACAAGAATCCATAGCTTTTTTGGAAGCACCTATTTTAGGCTTTTAGCCATAGCAACAAGGAAGTGAACTGTTTGATAAAATTCTTTGGTAAACATGTATGATAAATGTAGTAGCATAGAGAAGGTAGCGAACTGTTTGAAAAAATGCCTCAAAGAAATGTGGTCTCATGGCACTAATGGAATGCCATGACAATCCACAACAATGTACTTGTCATGGCATTCCACCACCATGAGACCACATTTCTTTGAGGCATTTTTTTCAAACAGTTCATTCCCTTGTCTATGTTATTGCTTACTATTATGCTATGATAGATTTTTTCTAAGCATCCATAGCTTGTTCGAAGCACCTATTTTAGGCTTTTAGCCATAGCAGCAAGGCAATGAACTTTTTGGCTAAATGCTTTGATAGACATGTATGAAAAATGTGTTAGCATAGACAAGGCAAAGAACTCTTTGAAAAAATGCCTCAAAGAAATGAGGTCTCATGGTGATGGAATGGCATGACGAATGCCATGACATGAAAATTGTTGTGGATTGTCATGGCATTGCATCACCATTGAGACCACATTTCTTTGAGGCTTTTTTTCAAATAGTTTTCTGCCTTTTCTATGCTATTGCTTATTAGTATGCTTTGATAGATTTTTTCCACAAGCATCCATACCCTTTTTGGAAGCACCTATTTTAGGATTTTAGCCATAGCAAGGAAGCGAACTATTTGATAAAATGCTTTGGTAAACATGTATGATAAATGTAGTAGCATAGAGAAGGCAGCGAACTATTTGAAAAAATGCCTCAAAGAAATGTGGTCTCCTGGTGATGGAATGCCATGATAATCCACAACAATTTTCTTGTCATGGCATTCCACCACCATGAGACCACATTTCTTTGAGGCATTTTTTCAAATAGTTCATTCCCTTGTCTATACTATTGCTTACTATTATGCTATGATAGATTTTTTCTAATCATCCATAGCTTGTTCAAAAGCACCTATTTTAGGCTTTTAGCCATAGCAGCAAGGCAACGAACTGTTTGATAAAATGCTTTGTTAGACATGTATAAAAAATGTGTTAGCATAGACAAGGCAGTGAACTCTTTGAAAAAATGCCTCAAAGAAATGAGGTCTCATGGTGATGGAATGGCATGATGAATGCCATGACAAGAAAATTTCTTTGGATTGTCATAGCATTCCATCACCATTGAGACCACATTTCATTGAGGCTTTGTTTCAAACATTTTGCTGCATTTTCTATCCTATTGCTTATTAGTATGCTTTGATAGATTTTTTCCAAGCATCCATACCTTTTTTGGAAGCACCTATTTTAGGGTTTTAGCCATCGCAACAAGGAAGCGAACTGTTTGATAAAATGCTTTGGTAAACATGTATGATAAATGTAGTAGCATAGGGAGGGAAACGAACTGTTTGAAAAAATGCCTCAAAGAAATGTGGTCTCATGTTGATGGAATGCCATGACAATCCACAACAATTCGCTTGTCATGGTATTCCACCACCATGAGACCAGATTTCTTTGAGGCATTTTTTTCAAACAGTTCATTCCCTTGTCTATGCTATTGCTTACTATTATGCTATGATATTTTTTCCAAGCATCCATAGCTTGTTCGAAAACACCTATTTTAGGCTTTTAGCCATAGCAGCAAGGCAATGAACTGTTTGATAAAATGCTTTGATAGACATGTATGAAAAATGTGTTAGCATAGACAAGGCGCTGAACTCTTTGAAAAAATACCTCAAAGAAATGTGGTCTCATGGTGATGGAATGGCATGACAAATGCCATGACAAGCAAAATTGTTGTGGATTGTCATGGCATTCCATCACCATTGAGACCACATTTCTTTGAGGCATTTTTTCAAACAGTTCACTGCCTTTTCTATGATATTGCTTACTATTATGCTTTTGATATATTTTTTCCAAGCATCCATAGCTTGTTCGAAAGCACTTTTTTTAGGCTTTCAACCATAGCAACAAGGCAACACTTGAACTATTTGATAAAATGCTTTGGTAAAAATGTATGAAAAATGTGGTAGTATAGACAAGGCAGTGAACTGTTTGAAAAAATTCCTCAAAGAAATGTGGTCTCATAGAATGACATGAAAACCAAATGCAATTGGCAGCTGCTCCTAGTTATTAGTTATGCAAATATAGTAATTGCATAACTGCTTAGGTTGACTTTGTAAAAACTATATTGTAATTGAAATTTTGTCATCTATCAACATCTAGTTATTAGTTATGAAATGTGAAGCAATGCTTTCAGTTTGAAAGATGTGCAATGCAATGTAATCAACGTTATGAATATAAACTACAATAATCTATTTTTTACTAAGTTACCAGTTCAGTTTTGGGTTCGGGATTGGATTCGAGAACCCGGTTCGCTGGTTTGGGAAAAAAAAAATTTGGGGTTGGGTTCGTTTTGGGTTCGGTAATACAAAAACATATAAAAATAAAAAATATATACATATTTGTAGTGATAATCAAGTTCAGAATACACCACCATATTAATAGTCAAATAATATAGTAAAAATACACCACCACTTTCATAGTGAAATATTAAAATATTAGTAATCTACTCGAATTTCATGATACAAAATTATAAATTAAAGTTCAAACATAAAAATGTCAAGTGTTTACAATCAACCATTATTGATCATTGATCAATCTGAAAAGTGTGAACATTATTCTGTGTGGAAGGCAAACAAGAAAACAGTGTTACATAATTATTTACATTGTGAAAGAGCCAAAACCTTTTTCTTGCAGATCATAGAAGAATCTCAGTGATTTTTTGGGTGTCCTTTCCTTGGAACGGAACTATCCGAGCCATGAATGATTGACCAGGAACTGTGAGAAAGAAATAAGATAAATCACATGCAACTTGTTGCAATTTCTTTCCTTGGGAAAAAAGGGTAAAGTTTTCTTTTCAGGGAGAATCTCCTTTAGAGTTTGAATGTGCATTGATAATTTTCAAGATAGACTTAGCCAAATATGTCATCTAGGTTTGAAGCTTTTAGGTAAAATTTTTGCTTCTTAAAATTTTGTTCAAAATTCAAGATGCAGGCTCTCCTCCCTTAGGGAAGAGAAGACCTATCAAACCTAACACTCTTATGCAACACTTCTTAAGTTCTTGTTGATGCAGTATTAGATGCAAAGTTTCAAAATAGGCATGGTTATATAAATTCTCATCTCATGACTATCATTGCATCAAATTAAGAATTTTCAATCCTTTATGGTCTAGACAAGAGAAGTATGGAGTAGTGTTCCAATGCTAAAGTCTTATTGTGAATCTCTTTGCTATGAGTGGTTCAAAATGAGGAATCTGTCTTTGCACCAAATGAGAAATATTCACAATATGTGCTAGGAAGGAATATAAGTCCATAAGATCGAGTATGCAAGAACTGAGAATTACAAAATTGGCTTACATTTGACTTCCAAACACAAATTTTCACACTTTTGATGTTCACACGTAAGTCAAAAATTATATGTGCGTAAGTTGTAAAGTATACACTTGAATACACATAACTCATATCTATTGAACCATGAATTTATAATTTGCAAATATAGACACCATCGATAAAAAAGATTTGTATTAAGTAAATAGCCATGTATGCATACATCAATATATGTCGATATAAGTATAAAATATAGTTACAAAATAGCCATATAGGCTTACGAGAATGCCATATAGGCATACAATGTCAATATATCCAACACAAAATATGTACAAAATTTCCATGTAGGCATACAACAAAGGGCTCTGTGCATTCAAAATTCATTTCTCTCCATGCTCTGGTTCAAATACAATTTTCTTTCCCTTTCCTAGGCAATCTGATGGCAATAATTTTGTCACATGTTTCTGCTATGCTCGAGGAGTGCTCCTGTTTCCTCCTAGTGTTTAGCTCCCTAGTGAAGTTTCAACTGTTACAATAAGAAGTAAAGACATTAATATATAGAAATTACATTATAAAAATTAATTTATTTAACAAAATAATCACTTACGGCCATGTCACGATCACTCACCTCGATGTAAATATTTGTACGCCAATGCTCAGGCATGCTCAAGCCCTGTATAAACCATGCAAATAGGAATTAAACTACGAATCAATAATGGTTTGATTTTTCACTAGAATTAGTTCATCTATAACAATGAATGTAAATTGAAATTTAGTAATTTGCCTCATACCTCCCCTATCAGAGCCATCAAGGATTGTATAGCGGAGGAAACACCAATATCCATTGCCCTCGTAAGTTTGGTGGTGTTTCTGTCACCAACATCTGAAAATAAAACAACAAATTATTCAATCACAAAAAAGTTACAATAGCGATCCATGTGATGACTTATAATGTATGAGATCTAATGAACAAAATTTTGAGTACAAGTATTAAATAGATATATTTCTGATTATTAGTCATCGAATTTGAAGTAATGCTTTGAGTTTGAATGATGTGTAATGCAATGTAACCAACAATATGAATATAAACTACACAAATATATTAAACTTAGAATTCATTACTTAAGTTCTCTTTAAATTCTATATTACCTCTGTGAATGTTTGATCAAATCTACTGGCACTCGGAGGTGTTTCCTTGAAACCTCAAACAGTACCCTGTTCAACATCCAAAATCACATATTAAAATACCATTCGTAAAACAATGCTATTAACACATGTAATAAATTTATAATTGTTTACTATCTTTACATACCCCACCGATAGGTGTACTACAAAAATAAGTAGGTGGATGACTGGTGTATCCAATCTCTACACTGTGACCCTGCAATTTTATTAAAATAGTAAAACTAAATTAGTTAATATTGCATTTCACAATCAAAATTTAATAAATTAAATTCAATGAACATGCTAAATTTTACCTGAGTGTCAATGCCATATGCATCATGAAAATGTCAGCCATCCTCTCCATCCCCATAGATGCATATGGATCAAGCTGCGTAGTAGCATATGGATCCTACGTAGCACCCTCCTGAGTACCGGTAGGGTCATATGAACAAGTTGCCCCGCAAGATTGACACACATGGGTTTAAAGGCCACCACCTGAAGACTCCCCTGGATGGTGTTGTACAATAGGGCTAGTGTGATGGATGACACTCCGGGTCAAAGTTTTGATCACCTGCAATGTCTCTATATCGGCACTCTCCTTCGCAACGACAGACATCACAATCTTCTCACAAAGAAGCCTAGCGAGAGGTCATCTCCCTTGTCGCGTAGGATCTGACAATGCACTGGGACTATCCTGAGCTGACCCCCCACCTCTCCCCTGGAACTCCTCATATCAAAATAATTTTGGATTTGGTTCAATACAAACTCACTATATAGTTTCCTATGAAAATATTGGGGGACTTCACAATTATTGCATGATGGGTAATCAAAGACCATATACCATCTTTCATAAAAATGGTTCTTAATCTCTTGGTGGTGGCACTAATGAATAGAAAACCTCTTTGCATTGAGGGTAATATTTTGATTTGTTTTAGGGTTAGTGAATAGAGAGCACAAATCACCTTTAGTAATTTTTAAATTTTTTACTTGTTTATATGATAATTTGTCTGCATAATATGCCTTGGCTGTCTGCCTCCTATCTTGCCATCCAGATATTTGTTGGGTGATTGTATCTACATTTTTTAACATGTCTTTCAATGAATTTTCTAGAAGCATTCTTTCTGTGGTTGAAGCATTTGGATCACTCAACCTAGTGATAAGATCCTCAAGTTGTTTTCTATTGTTGTCAATTTCACTCCTCAAATTTTCTTGAGTGCCAAGAGGGAATTGAGAGAATGGTGTGGGAGGTTGATTTTGTTGTTGAGGTTGATTTTGTTGAGGATTTTGCTGTTGAGGATTTGCAAGATTTCCTACATTTGTTTTAAAAAACAATCAAATCTAACCTAAAACAAACAAAATCAATTTCAAACTAAAAAATTCAAAACAAATAGCAAACAATACTTACCTCCCGCATCTCTTCGTCATCGTGGCGCCATATTTGCAAACAAAATCCAACTGTTCTTGATGAAATTTGCAGAAATCCTTCCTCGTAGAACGCGAGCGCGAAAGTGAGGATTTTTCGCCGCAAGTAGACCTGAGAAACAATAAAGAGAAAATGATAAATTAAGTACTGTCATCCAAGGAAAACGTACAGATGGTGTATCAAGAACAATGAAAAATGATTTTATTAGGGTTAATGCTTTCTTCCCCCACATTGCTGATATTTTCCCCAAAACATGTTTTTTTTTAATTATTTCAACGCATCTCAAAATTCAATGTATTGATTAATATTTGTTACGCATTTTAGCTATTTATGCAAATGATGCATATATGTGAACTCCATCAGTGTTTCTACTTCAGTAGTTTGACTTCTATGACAACCAACCATTACATATTTCATCTACATCCTTCTACTATTTATTCATGCACATAAATGGTCATATTGTAATCATAAGTTTTGAGCTCTATTTACTCATCCTACACATCAATAAAGAACTCAACACAATAGATGCAAATTGACATATTAACACAACAATATCCAACTAAGTTATTGAAACTCAACATTGATACCTTGTTCTCCATCCAAGAGTACAAAATCGTTCCACTTTTTGTTTTGTAACATATTCTTTTCAAATTGCTTTGGATGGAAACCATATTTCTCCTCCTGTCAAAACATGGCACATGGACTACTTAAACTAATTAATATGCAATCATTTACATTTTCCAAGTAAATAAAAATATATATATCATTTAACACACTAAATATATTTACAAATGTACATATCAAGGCTTGTAAACCTTTCTAGCCACTGCGATGTGTGGCATGAAGTTTCTCAAGCCTAGCCTTGGAGGCCTTGTCCTAAAACATATACTAATTGAATTTAAATATGCACAAATAAAATTTAAATATCGTTTAATATATTTAATATAATCTTATGAGAAAATTGAAATACCTGCGTACTCTCTTCACCGAACTTCCTCCGTGCATTGGAATTCTCATATGCTTTTACAAGCTCTTTCCATACTTTCATACTTACATCAATTGGCCTTCTTTTTTTCCTTAGCTCAGGAGGGATATATTTTATCTTCTTTGTTTGGTTGCATTGAAATATCTTGTAGTTTTGAGACATTTGTAGCTTTATCTTCTTTATAGACCAACTTGTGCCAAATTCAGTCTCCATGTCATGGACAACTACTTTTTTCAGTTGCATGGGTATCTGTGAGAATGGAAAATGTAGATGGTCTTTGAATCGTTGAAGGTATGATTCCTTCAACCTATTCACAAACATTTTCCCAACATCCATCATTTGGACTTCCCCTGAAACCACCTTGTAATCTATCTTTGTATTGTAGCTACTAATGCACGATTGATAACATGACGCGTGGAAGAAGTCTATGTACCAGGAGTGGCTGGGACATCAGAAGTCTTTGCTCTCTGTTCCACATTCTTAGAGTTTTGTGTCACTGATTTCCTGCTAGATATTTTGTTCAATCCAAGATTGGTTGGGGAATCAATTGATTCCCTTTGACATAATTGATTTGTTTGCAATGTTTGAGGGGTGTTACGAGATTGTTTTTCTATGTATCTAGAAAGCATTGTCCAGTCCACATTAACCAATTTTTTCATTTCCTCTACCCCCAATATGGAAGCCAATTCCTCTTTATCTTTGTCAGTCACATGTCCCTATATATATATATATTATCTTTCTTCTTTTAAAATTTGAAATAAAAAACTAAAAAGTTCTAGAATTCCTCTTTATCTTTTTTAGTCTCATGTCCCTATATATATATATATATATAAATTATATTTCTTCTTTTAAATTTTGAAATAAAAAACTAAAAAGTAAAATTCAAAGAAACAATGGAAACATTTACAAATCTATAAATTGACAATGAATTACCTCATTATGGCCAGAGTCTGCTGACAATGCTCACTTCCTTCTATTGCTTGATATTTTGAGGTGGCCTAGGGAAAATTATTTTTGTCCAGTCTGTGGAGGAAAATGAAGTACACACTGTTAGGTATGAAATTTTTCATCCAGTTTGTGGTATGAAAGTTTTGTTTTGTGGGAAAATATGTTCATTGGGTTTTCTTAGTGTTGATAACCTAGGGAAAATATGTCTATTGGATTTTCTTAGTATTGATAACCTTATCATGAAAACTCTTTCATAATGCAATCTTGTACGAATTTGTCATGGCATCAGTGACTATGGTGCAACTGGGAAAAACCAAGCAGTTTTTGTGTTTATTTTCAGCAGTTGCTTAGCAATGACATGTTCGCTGGGTTTGCTTAGTGTTGATAACTTAGGGAAAATATGTTCACTAGGTTTGCTTAGTGTTGATAACCTTATCATGAAAACTATTTCATATGCAATCTTGCACAAATTAGTCTTGGCATTGGTGACTATGGCGTGACTGGACAAAACCAAGCGGTTTCTGTGTTTATTTTTAGTAGTTGCTTAGCAGTGACCGACCCAGTTCCCAAATTTTCCAAACACTTCACTATTTCCTTGATACCCAGGTTAGGGAAAGAATACAGAGGCATCCTGGCTTTGTGCTATAATATTTGAGCCAAAGCTCAAATGGGTAGGGTAAATTTTTTTGTTGGTTTCTCAAAGGTTTTACAATTTATAATGATGGGACAATTTAGAGGCCACAAACCAGTAAACAATCACGAATTCAAATGAAATACAAAGAGAAATAAACAATCACGAATTCAACAAAGAAAAAAAATTGTAACCTTACCTATGGTGTCAAAAACTAAATTGAATTTCTCATCAGTTGTTGGTAGTGCCCTGCTCTCTTCCTTTGCATGACATTTTTCCCCTTTTTTTCATTTGATTTCTTACTTCACACAAGAATTTTTTTAATTTTCAATTTTGATTCAGTAGTCGGCAGTTTAGTCAGCGTTAGTTAACGCCAAATTTAGCACCAAATTTTTTCCATTAATGTAATTTGTTTGGGGCGCCTAAGGCGGCGCCAAGTGCGCCTAATTAGGCACTTATCATTGTTGTATAGTGACTATTTTCATTGTTGTGTATCATAGGATCTAGAGTGTTGGAAATAATTCCAACTCCTACCTTGTTTTTGTGACCACCATTGTCTCGTGGCTCCTTCATCAACTTGGTATGGTAGAGCATTTTTTACCACAGTCCCACAAAGTTCTTCATCCTTCTTGGTGGTAGTGCAGTGAAATATTTTGTGGTGGAACACAAGTCTTCCTTTTGTTCCTGGTGGTGTTGCAGTGACTACCGCAATTCTTCTACAATTGGTGTGTAGTAGTGCAATGACCACCGTTGTCCCATGGCTCCTTCATTAGCTCGGTGGAGTAGAGCAGTTTTTACCACTATCGCAAAAGTTGCTTCTTCCTTTTTGGTGGTAGTGCGGTGAAAGCTTCTGTGGTAGATTTTTTATTCATAGAGGATGCCATGGAGAGAGGACATGGATGATGTAGAAATACTAAATCACTGAGAGGAAAGTGGTCGAAAAGAGATGAGACAACAGAATCTGTAGATACAATAGAGGTAAGAAGAGAAAGCAACCTCAACCAAAGGAGGAAGGTGTTTATGAATTCACAAATGCTACAACATAGAGGAGATATCAATATGTCAAATATATGACTAAAGTGAGTTGTGTTGGATAGCATACTCATTGAAATGATATAATTGGTATGCTAAACATTATTTTCTATGTTGTGTATTATAGGGGTGAGATGAGGCAATGGAAAAAAATTGTGTCATATCAAATGAGGACACAACGGATGAAGTGGGACATCAGGTACTTAAATTTTGACTTAACTTAGGAAAAAATGATCTGATGGCATTTTTTGATACATCCATCTTTTTCATAGTATTATTGAAATTTATAATGTACATTATCCAATATTGACATAAATTAATGCATGTTGTTGATTATTTTAGATGGATATTGGAGCAAATGCAGAGCTTGGGCGTTCAACTAGCAAAAGAAGATAATATGTACGTGGACGTGGACCTAAAAATGTTAAATCACGTAGAAAATAGTGTGTGGAAGAGGATATGACAATGGATACTATAGAAACAACAAATGATTGCACTGAAGAAGAGGTAGGCATATATGTTCATACAATTTTTATTTTTATTTTTTAAGCCATATTTGATTAGATTTCTTTGAAATTGATACATTTATGATTTATCCAATTGTTTCAAAACATTAAATAATGCTTTTGTTTGTTGATAGGTAGAAGATTTTGATGAAACACATACTAATACCCAAGATCCAATTGGGTTATTAAGATTTGGATGGGATGATCCAAACCATCCTTTAAACCATACTAGGGTGATAAGAGCAAGATTGAAGAGAACACTACCACCTAAGAAATTTGAAGAGCTAATGAGAGTCACATACACTGATGACATGCCACCTAGCTTTAATGATGATGATCATGATAGTGAAAATGCAATGGATGAAGAAGGATTGAATGAAATGCTTATAGGTTTCTTTGGGTATGGAAACAATTATGACAATAATGATGATATGGTTGACATTAACGATGATAGCAGGGGTAATTACCACCAATGTAATGTTGATGATAACAATAGAAAAGACTCCATCAAGCAAGTAACAAAGACACCCATGTTCAAATTGGGTGCAAGTAGAACCTCAAAACTAACACGCACATTAATATTATTAGAAATCAATTCACTATTTGGTTGGTCAGACAAAGGATTCACTACCCTATTGAAGTGAGTTAAAATCTATTTCTTGCGTTGGATTGTCAATTGGTGTACATAATTTGTAAACATTCATCAACTTCATTTATATTTCCTTAAGGGGATTTTAAAACCATATATTATATATAAACAGTCCTAGTATAGATTGACATATCAAACACGTTCATCATAAGTCAAACATTCAATTGATTTAATCTCTAGCAATCTTACAGGGCACTAAAAACTAAAATATTCCCTAAAGAGAATACATGTTGCCATCAACTTGCAGAGAGGCACATCTGTTGTTGGTTGAGTTGGGGATTGAATATAAGAAAATTCATTCATGTAAAAATGATTGCATTTTATATAGAGATGAATATGAAAACAAGGTAGAATGTCCTATATGCAAAGAGAAGTGATATTGTACACATTCACAAGGTCCTACAATTCCAAAGAAGGTTTTACGTCACATGCCAATTATACCTAGACTTCAATGAATGTTTTGTTGCAATTCACGAGAAAAATTGATGAACTAGCATGAAAAGAATAGGCATAATGATGGATTCATGTGAATTCCAACTGACTCCAAAGCAATGAAACACAGAGGAAAAATGGCCAAAAAAATTCAAAGATGAACCCCATAGTATCAGGTTTGGTCTTACAATTGATGGAGTGTTCCCATTCTCTTTCTTGAGCTCAAATTATGGTGTTTGGCCAGTTGGATTGATAGTATACAATATTCCCCCATGGATGAGTGTTAGAAAGGAGTGCCTTATGCTAACTCTCATTGTTCTAGGAAAGCATCTAGTTAAAAACATGAATGTTTATCTTGCACCATTTATTAATGAGATGCAACTGCTATGGAAAGGAATAAGAATGTATGACATATCACATCCTCCATCAAATAGGTCCTTAATGTTTTATGGTGTGCTATGTTGGACTATTCATGATTTCCTAGGACTTGGTGTTTGTTGTAGTAAGATAAAATATTTATGTATTTACATTCATAAGTTATTTTCATCCCAACTTTCATACTTAGTTTTGTACCTTTTTTATGTTATTAACATTAATTATTGAAATGCAGGGCTTCAAACAAAGGTGATATTTGCATGTCCAAGATATGCAAAACATTTTCAAGGGTGGTATTCTAAAGTTCTACATAAATTTATTTATGCAAACAATAGGGTTTTTCTACCACTAGATCATAGATTTAGAAATCGCCTAAAGAATCAATTTGATCTAAAAGTTGAAAATAGAGGCCCTCCCATGATTATGGGTCCAGGTGATTGGCTTAAGAAGTATGAAGATGCTGAATTGAAAACTTGGGCAGATTTTTTTGATCCGGTTGATTCAATTGATGAACCAAAACAAGTTGTAGTTAATATGCCAGAAGGAATGAAAAGGAAATCTATATTTTATGAGCTCCCTTCCTAGAAGGATCTATTAATATCTTACCTATTAGATCCTATGTACATCTTCAAAAATGTCCCAAATTTTATATTTTGACACATATCAGGCAAAGAGAAGGACACCTTGTCTTCAAGGAGAGATACTTCTCTTTCACGTACCAAATATGATAGAAAATATTTGTGTCCAAATAGGGAAAATGAAACATATGTAGAAGCTCCGTGGATTTTGAAAAAAAAAGAGCTAGACCAACTAAAAAATGTCATCCATTCAATAAGGACACCTACTTGCTATGGGCCATCATTGACTAAAGCTTTTACAGTTGATGGGCATATCACATGATTTAAAAAACATGATTTTCATAATTTAATGAAGGTATTATATATCAACATTTAACATTTACTAGTAACATTGATTAAGGACTAAATTTATTTTGATATTTTGGTGTGTGAGAAAAAAACTACTAATGACCTGTTCATAAATGTGTTTGATAGCATATCATGCCATTGGAAATTAGGGGAGATTTATGTCTTACAATTGACTTAAGGAATGCCATAAGTCAATTGTCAACATTTACAAGGTATGTGGTTATATGAAATGTTCATATGTGAGAGACATAGAGATATTATATTGCATTTTAATTTATGACAAAAGTTTCATACTAATTTACTATTCTTATATTAGGTGTGTGACCTCCAAGGAGATCCATGAATGTAAAGTGGCAAAGTGGAAGAAGGAAATTGTAGAAATTGTATGTGTAGTTGAGAAGGAGCTCGCTACAAGTTTCATGGACCTACAAGTCCATTTAATTATACACTTAGTCGATGACATTGAATTAGTGGGTGTCGTATCAACAAGGTGGATGTTTTTCTTTGAGAGGTATATGGAAACTCTTAAAAGATATGTCTGACAAAAGGCACGTCCAGAGGGCTACATGGTTGAAGGGTATGTATTGAATGAAGCATTTTTCTTCTTGTGTGAATTCCTTGGTAAGGATTTTGAAGATGGCCACCATGTCTGGGATGAAGAATGAGCATCAGATATTATTGATGGAGAAAAACCACAATCTAATGGTGTTGAAGTACAAATTAGTAAGTAAATTCACAATCAGTGTGGTTGTTTTTCTTGCAATCATTAACTTACTCTGTAATTTATTTGTGAAACTATTAGCATGACATTTGGAGTTTGAAATAAATATGTTGAAATGTAATAGGTATAGACGAAAGTTCTATACTCGACAAGTTCATGCTGTACCACATGGACTTTATGAACAAATGGATTGATCTGTATGATAAAAAGAGAGAAGTGTAAGAAGCAAGGATACAGTTTAAGAGATCAATACCAAGGAATACTCCATTTCCCAGTCATCTGCTTGGGGAATGGGGCAAAGATTTCCCACTAGAATGGGTTACTGAACAAATTCAAAATCAAATAGAAGATGCAGGTACAGATTCAAACATAAAAGAAGATGAAATCAACATGTCTAGAGGATGTGAAAGACAGGTATAGGTGGAATTTTACAAAATGTTGTTTCCTTATAGTTTTAACAGTCTTAACTATTTTAATATTCATCATTATATTTTTTTCACTAAAATAAATGGTCTTTCATAGGCAAGGAAATATCAAACAATGTAGGAATATGGTCAACATTATCGTGTAGAAAGTGTAGATGTAAAAGAGACAAACCTTTGATTGTGGCATCATGGTTGACTTCAAGCAATCCAGTCGATCAAGCTCAAAAGATAAGAATATAATTGAAGGGAATCTACAATATGTTGGGAAAATACAAGAAATTATTGAGTTGGATTACTACTCTTTTAAATGTAATTTTAAGTGTAGATGGTATGAAGCATTTGAGAGGACACAAAGACATGATACTCACAGTGGATTATTTTCTATAGAATCCTCATTGTTCCTACCAGAGGATAAGAAGCCTTATGTTCTACCAATTCATTGTGAGCAGGTATTTCTTTAACTCAAACAAGAAGTGGTAGTGATCATTAATCTATTAATTCATAGATTATTATGAATATATACATGTGTTTATTAATCAATACAAAATTTATAACATATGTCTAATATATGTATGTCATTCATGTGCAGGTATTTTTCTATGAAGATATTTTGGACCCAAAATGGATATTTGTCATATATACTATGATCCAAGATTAAGGCATGTATTTGACAATGCATTAGTGGATACTAAGCAAAACAATGATGGCCAACAAAATGAGAGAGAGGGATTAGAGAACATCGAAGGAATTGACATCCATGATGACATTGAAGATGGTTATGTTCAAGAACAAGAAGACAACAATCCAGAGTTATATGATGTTATGGAAGACAACAATATGGATGGTATAGAAAATGATGATCCAAATACATCTAGTAACAATATAGATGGTCTATAGTCAAATTCCAATGTTGATGAAGATGATGCAGGTCAAGATGAGGATGATGATAATATTAAATACTTGAAAGAACATATGAACATTGACAATGATACACTAGATGACATTGTAGCATACAATAATGTTAATGACCAAGACTTCTAAATTTTCAGAATTATTTGCAATCCATGTTTAAAAAAGGATGATTATTATGGCCTAAACTTTGAAACGATTCAGTAATATTATGTTGTACTTGGATAATTGAAAACCTATTTTATTCTCCTAGCAAGTTTTTCTATTTTCCATTATAATTCTAGGCCAAACAACGTTTGTTGGGATGCCATTTTACACCAATCTTAATTTGTATGAAGTTCATGAACCTATTGTCAAGCAACATGTTGTCAAGTAGTAAATTCCTTTCATAGACAACAAATTTAGGCTTCATTTAAGAAAAGATAAGTAGTCTCTTTCTAAGGGTAATCCACATGCAAAAAGTAAAAATCACATAGAAAAAAATTATATAGTAGAAATTCAGATTCAATTAGTTATGTCTTATTTCACTTGCACACTTATCTTAAAGACATTTCCCTTGACAAAGAAAACATGTGCTTTCATTTTTTTTAATGTATATCTCAGAAGTGAAATTGTTGTTACATAATGATGCACTGAGAAAATAATATATACAAAAAAATGTTTTTTTTTTTTTTGAAATTTAGCATGCATACTGTGTTGCGCTGAAAGGAATCAAGATTAATTGGGACAAGAAATTAAAATAAAATTTTGACAATTGTACTTAAAAGAGAATAGGAGATGAAAAGTGTGGAAAATGATGGTGCTGAAATTGAAAACCCTAATTCTGATGACATTACTGTTTTATGTCATTAAAGATAAAGAGCACATACAATTTTATATACATAGCAAATGAAGATTTGAAACTAGTAAACTAAAAATGTAAACACTGTAAGATTTTTCCTTAAACAATAATTCACATACTCACTTACGAAAAAGGGTGAAGCATTTTTTATTCAAACTCTATTTTCTTTAATAGACATAATAGTAAAAGAATATTTACAAGTACAAGAATATATACACTGTTTCATAGAAAATAAGGAATGTTTCATAGAATATACAAGTAGAAGAATATTTACAAGTACAAGAATGTATACACTTTCATAGAATACATACATTGTTTCGTAGAATTCTAAATTTTTAGAGTTATTTGCAATCTGTTGGTTCTCAAAAGCATAGGTTTTTAGACCATAAGAGAGTGCCAATCTCTAAGAGGACTTTAATCCTTAATACGAACCAATTAAAGTAAATTATTTGAAAGGAACTAAATTCACACCTAACTAGAAACCAATCAAAGCATCCACACAATAACAAAAAATGTGCCCTGATAAATCTTGCATATTTAAACAACTTGAAAATACCACTTTGGAGATAGCAAAGCAATAAATAAGCATGAAAATAGACACAACAATTGAACACTAAAAATGGATTACGAGTTATAATGTATCTATTCCATTATATTGCTCAATATATAAACATACATAACATGAGTTATTTTGATATGAATAAGTGGATGAGATGGTCTAGTATCTATTCTAATGGATTGAAATGATGATGATTTGATGATCAAAATCGGGCCTTGGTTTCCCTATTTGTAAGGGAAGCATCAAGCTTCAAGTTCATTCACAAAAGTTACATCATTTCTTAACTAGAGCATAATTAACATAACATAGAAACTTAAAAAGAGTTTATTGTTGGATGCACCACAGTCCGTTAATCATTAGCAAGTGCTTGTGACCACCTAAGATCTATTCAAGGCTCAAGCACCATGTTAATGCATCCACAACAACCAAACTCTAACTACCTCCTCATACCACTCGTGCAAGGAACAAATTAACCTTTGACATGTGATCAATGTATTTCTCCTAGGCATAAGTTTTTTCATTTAGTAGAGTGTCTGTCATTACATTCTCCAATCCAACAATCCTCCTGAGATGCTTATGTGTTCTCTTGAGTACCTCATCCTCATCATTGATGCCATCAAGGATGCCTAGCAAATATTTTGATGTCTCATTTTTGAAAGTTTCCTGATCCTTCAAATCTGTTTCTTCAAAGAAATATGACATGACCATACATAATGGCTGGCTAAAGTCATTCAATTATTGTGTCAAGATATTCTAGAAGTTTTCATGTGTATTCATGAGGATCTGGCATTCTTGGAGAAAAGCATTATTATCTCCATCTTTTTCCTTGATATGGGATTCCATTTCCTTCATCCTATCAAGCAAACTTCCATGCTCCATGAGTTCCTTATATGTTCCACTATGAGCACGCCAGATACCATCTACATGATGGAACATATCTTTGAATTTCATACAAATTATCCTTGATGCTACTTCAAAAGTAGTAGCCTTCAATTTTCTTTTTAGTTCTTCTCGTTCCTTTTGAGACTTTTCAAATTTATGCTTCCATTGAGCAGTATCAAACATGGCCTCTAACACTTTTATTTCATGTTCAATTAAAGGAGAGTAAAGCCTTGGAGAAGCAAGAAGCCTATCTTTGTAGCTGGTTAATTCTTGTTTTAACCTATCATTTTCCTCTATTAGCCATTGGTTATCTCTTACTAGCTTTTGGATATGGGCTTTGGTGAATTTGGCTACATTCACATTCAAGTTAGCAGTCTCCAAGGGATCTGTCTCCCCTACTCTTTGCACCAAGTGATGTCCAAAAATCTAATCATGGTTAATGAGAGAAGGCTTCTTGCTTGGGGGTAAAGAGCCCACATTTGAAAAGTGGTATTATTAGGATTGCACCCTGACCCTATATAGACCCTATCACCTACTTCATCTATTATTTGCAAAGTTTTATTCTTTCTCTTCAAAAAGTTTTCAAACACAATGGCTGAACTAATATCCCACCCAGGAAGGAGCATAACTCTAGCTTCTTCCAATAATGCTCTTCCTCTCTCAACATTCATGTTTCTCATTTCCCTATCAACTTCGTGTTGCAACTCTTTCAAGGAATAAGCCTCTTTCTCAGGGTCAATTTTCTTTAACATTTCTCTTATTAGTCTTCCTTTATTCTCATATATAAAGGACTTAAATTTAGGGGTCTACACAAAAGTATCATCTGCAAAAAATTCCTGAATTGCACGATGCCTCACATCATCTGATAGCTCATCAGAGGCTTCAAAAGTGATCACACTTCTTTCCAATGGCATCTCATATTGGGGTATAATATGAGTATTAAACTTTGAGACTTCTTCTTCCTCGTTAGTGTTATCTTCTTCCATGGATGGGGAACCAACTAAAAATATCACTTCAGTGGTAGGCTGAGGTGATAAGTGGTCTAGTTATGTGATATTTTCTACTTTCCTCCTAGGACTAATGCCCCTTCCTCTTTCAAATGCAACAAGTGGCACATCTCTTATTAGTTCTTCTTCATTGAGGATTAACTGTTCAATTATTTCGATGGGATCATGTACCTCAAGGAAAGCCCCTACATAGCTTGGGTTGTTTTTCACCTTCCAAGCCTCAACCATCATAACCCTACTGTAGACATTCATTCTCAACATGTTTTGTTTTTCTTCACAATTTCTGATGACATCTTCTAAAAGGAAACTATGCTCATACCCTTTCAATTTCTAAGAAATTTTGGCATCACAAATGAAGTGTTTAGGATCAAACTTTTCCCTTTTTTTGCCAACCAACAAGCCATACTAATCCAGTTTTCCACTAACCAAGTGATAGCCCGAATCATAGATAATAGTGAAATCACCAAAGCATAAAGTGGAAGGCATGGAAGTCTGCCTCCCATAGCTCTTTAAATGCATGAAAGCTGAAAATGACAATTGCCTTATGATCTCTAAATAAGCAACTTTGTCTGGCACAATCTTAGGCAACAAATAAGGTGTAGCTTCAAATCCATAAACCTTGATAATAGAACAATCCCAAAACATGTACTAGTCCCCCCAATTGTGATTTATCCCTACTTCATGACCCATATCTTTTGGTTGGAGAAATATTAAGATATCTGGGGAGAGGTTGTAGTCACATTTGTGGCCTAGCATCTTGTATAGTGGTTTGACAAAATATTCCTCAAAATATAGGTAGTGGGGCCTCCAACACCTCCTATCCCACACAGATGTCCACATTTGTACAGGCCATGAATTTCCATCATTATCTAAGTCTTTTATTCTTAATTCCTCACCCCATATCCCCATCACCTGCCCTTCATATAATATCATGTGCATGAAAAGAGAATAGTGATTCAAATTAATGGCTTCATTGTCATTCTTGATGATATTGAGGGCATTAGTGATGGCCTCTGATAAATACTCTGCATAAACATAGGGTCGGGCATTATGGCTTTGGATGTTTATGGCTAAAACCATGGGAGAAATTGTCATGTTCTCAAGAACATCAATTCCCAGTACTTGACGAGTTGAGTAATAAGTGTATTGAAAGTATTCTTCAAACAAAGCCATAGAGAATGGGGGCTTATATTCACTAGAGAACCTCATAGTTTGGTTACCCACACCTTTAACCCTATGTAGAGGAAATTTCCACCTCTCGTAACTTGTGTCCATGGTGCAATATTCCTCCAACAAGTCTCTGATTCATTATTTTTTTCAGGGAAGTGTCTAGCTGAAAAATCATGGAAATATAATCTGGCTTTATGACCATGAACTATGACCCATCAGGAAAATGAATTGCTCTCATCTTCTAATTGTAATTCTTTTCCAACACCTTGATTAACTCTACGTTCAAAAAGATGTTGGGTACTACAAGTTTACCCAAATTCAGATTCCACGGGTTTAACACTGGGCTATGCAAGAATTTCTTCTTATAATGATAAATAAAGAGGTTGTAACCCCTACACAGAGTCCATACATCTCCCAAATTTTTCTATTTATCTACTAATGTCACACACGATGGGTTAAGCTATGCTATTCTTCTAGATTTTGGCCTAGACCTAAGACATTGATTGATTAAGTCTTGTTTTAATTGCCTAGCTTCTGTTTTCTATCTTTTTGCTTTCTGTTTTCCTAGGGTTTTTTCCATCTCAACCCTAGTCATGCAATGATTTCATCTACTTACTAAGAAAATAATTTGAGCTAAGTCTAGACCACTTACTTGGATAAATTCTTGAAATTTCTAGTTGCCTATCGATGTCCAACTTGGTTCTCCAAATCCTTCAATTACAATTCACAGTGATTTCAACTTCTTTGAGGTCGTATTTATCAAATTTCAGGACAATTCATCCAGCCCTGGTTCATAAATGGTGCTCGCGCCATGTTTATGATCAAGTTCTTCATTAATAGTGGTAGTCTCATTGATATTTTCATTAGTCACTGTTGTCAATCAGATTGCACCCGAACGTTTGAATAGCTAAATTCAACAATTTGTTAAAACATGGAATGATTCTTATGCCTGTGGGTTGCCTAATTTTGAGAATCAATTTATAGAGAGGGTTGGTTCCCTAATGAAGACCTCTTAAAAATACCCAACAATAGCTAATAAATGATCAACAACAAATGGCCAAGTTACTACAAACTGTGAGTAACAACTTGGTAATTCTTAAAAATTAGCAAGGTCAAAATTTCAGGCCTAATAAATCATCATTTCAAGCAAATAGGCCTGCTTATCAAGCTGATTACCAGGGACAAAAGAGAAATTTTAACTTTAGGCCTAATCAACTATTTAACCCAACTGCTACTAGCTCTTCAAAGGAGCTGATGCCAATAAAAAACAACTTAGCGCAGGATTATGTATGGTGCTATCCCTGCAATCAGCCTCATAATCAAGCTACTTGCATAAATGGGGTGATTAATCAAGCACTCATGGTGCAAAATAGTTATGTTGCTTCTGAATAGACAACTAAGGAGGACAATAATCAGCAAGATGAACAAACGCAACAGAGTGACCTTGACGTTGCCATGATGAACTGGCAAGGGAGTGAATTTTGCAGAGTTAATCATGTGCAAAGTCAAAATCAATTAGCCACTTCTATTGCAGCCAATACGAGGGCCAAAAAGAGAGCATTTGATCTGAGATAGCAAGTTGTTCCTGATAAACAACAAGCAAAAAAAGACAAACAACCTATTGTTTAATAGAAAAATCACAATTTTACTACCCAACAAGGGCAAGTTCAGCCTGCAACAGCTCAGAATGTTCATATTTTACCAAGACAGCAGGCTAAACCATAAAAGGAGCATCCTAAAGTTCATTTCCAGCCTCAAGCAGCTCAAACAGACGTTGTTGTTCAAAAGGTATAGTCAAAGATTGGTGCTTCTTCTTTTAATATTGTTGAACATATGAAAAAGACAACTGTTGGCATTACCATGATAGATGCATTACACTTGCCTGGGAAAAAAGAAAGCTTTTATGAAGCTTTGGCTAAGATATCAATTTTAGGCGAAGCAAATGCAGAACAACCAAGATTTCTTGCGAACAATTTAGATCAGAAGCAAGGACAACCAGCTAAAGAGGTAAAACCACCCCCTTTTTATGTTAGCTTAATAATTGGTGAAAACATAGTGCATAATTGCATGATTGACAGTGGAGAAAGCAACTCAATCATGCCTAAACAATTGGTAGACAAGTTTGGACTTGAGTATGAACCATTGTCAAAAGGGGTAGTTTAGTTGAATGGTACAGCTATTAAGTCTGTAAGAATTATTAAAAAAATTTCTCTTACATTGCATGCCTATCCCAACTTTCAAATTTCTCAGGACATAGATATCATTGATCTTCCACCTTATTTTTCCATTTGCTTATCTAGAGATTTCACTGCAAAGTTAGGTGGTTATTTGTCATCAGACTGGTCACACATATTTTTCAAGACTAGGTATGGTACTGGAGTCACAATTAAATCAGAATCATTAGCTAAAGACCATATTGAACCGTATGTTCCGAACCCCATAAATGCAAACTTAGATTTCCATGATCAAGAGTATCAATCCATGACCCTCAACCCCACTGTACCTATAGAAGGCATACCAAACATAAATCTAGATGAGTGGGCAGCTGAGAATCACAAAGTTGATCCATTCAATCTCATAGACAAAGTAGGTTTGGGCATTTATATGATTCGAGAACTTGGTGCATTTATTCCAAATTTGGTCAAGGAAGAAAAATAGCAAGTACAATAGATTGATCAACTTTGGAAGCTATATTTTGATGGTTCTAGGAGTAAAATTGGTGTTGGTGGAGGAGCTATTTTGATTTCACCAGAAGGAGACAGGTATTATTCAACTTTTAGATTTTCTTTCAGTTGTTCTAACAATGTTGCTGAATATGAAGCATTAATACATGGCTTAGAATGGGCTAGAAAAAGGAAGAGTAAGTGCTTACAAGTGTTTGGTGATTCAGAATTAATAGCAAATCAAGTCAAAAATCTGAATTTAACAAAGAATGATTTGTTAAAATTATACAAACATCATGTTTTGGACTTAATTGAGGATTTTGACACATTTAATCTGCAATCAATACCTAGACTTCAGAATAAGCAAGCTGATAAACTTGCTGCTCTAGTGTCATAGTTTGACATTCTGACTAAAATTCACAATGTGGAGATATGACAGTATGTGAAGGTAGTTGTCAGATCTTTAGTACCTGATAATAATGTAAGTTGGCAGATTTTTGATAGTGATGAACAAATAGTTCATTTTCCGATGGAAGAAGTAGAGTTTTCTACTGGAAATCAGAAGAAATTTGATTAGCAATATGGTGACCAGATCATGCAACTCAAGTCCAACAAGCTGCCAAAGGGTTTGGTGACCCTTGAATCCATCTTCAACACTTACGATTAGGTTAGAAGAGATAAATCAGGTATTACAGTGAAGTAGGAGCATTACGAGTCAATAGAAATTTTCAAGGACAAGCTATTTAAGCTTGGTAAAGTCTGTACAAAGGCAAAACAACAAGCCTTTATCTTGCTTTGTCAAAAATTCAACGACATATTCACTTGGCAGTATGGAAATTTGAAGGGTTTCAACCCCGAGTTAGCTCAACATACAATTGAGCTCGAACCCAACGGAAAACTGGTAAGACAAAAGCATAGGCCCTTGAATCCAAAATTAGAACATCTGATGAAAACAAAATTAAACAAGTTGATCGAAGGTAGTATAATATTTCCAATCAAGCACACTTCTTGGGTGTCAAATTTGGTGCTTGTAAAAAAGAAGAGCGGAGAGATAAGGTTGTGTGTTGATTTCCATGATCTAAACAGAGCTTCACTCAAAGATCACTATCCGCTGCCTTCAATGGAGCAAATATTCCAGGTTTTTTCAGGATTAGAAAGGTTTTCATTGCTAGATGGGTATTCAGGTTACAACCAAATCTTGGTTAAGGAGGAAGATCAGTATAAGATAGCCTTTACCACCAAGTGGGGTACTATGGCTTACAGAAAGATGTCGTTTGGATTGTCAAACACAAGAGCCACCTTTCAGAGAGCGATGGATATGGCTCTCCAAGGTTTGATAAATAAATTTGTTCTTGTTTACCTGGATGATATTACTATTTCCTCACATAATGTTGGTGATCATTTTAGTCATCTTAGACAGATATTTGAGAGGTGTAGAGAATATGGAATCTCGTTGAATCCAAAGAAGAGTATTTTTGTTGTACATGAAGGTAAGCTTCTGGGTTATATTGTTTCAAAATATGGCATTTCTATTGACCCAGAACGTATTGCAGCCATACTAGCTTTACCATTGCCCGCTCACAAAAAAGGTTTGCAGAGCTTCCTAGGAAGAATAAACTTCATGAGGAGGTTTATTCCCAATGTTGCAGCGTTATTATAGTCATTGACAACCAAGCTGAAGAAAAACATTCAATTCAGCTGGTCAAAAGAAGGTAAGAATAGTTTTGAGCAGATTAAAGAGGCACGTGCAGCAGCCCCTACTCTTACAAATCCTGATTTTGATAAGGATTTCATACTATATGCGTTTGGAGGAGTTGATACCATCTCTACAATGCTCTGTTAGCAAAATAATGAAGGTATGGAGCAACCCATAGCTTTCTTTATTCAAATCTTGCATGATTATGAAACAAGATATTCATTTGTTGAGAAGCATGTATTTGCTGTAGTGAGAAGTTTAAAGAAATTCATACATATGTTGTCTAATAATAAGATAAATCTACTGGTAGCTCACCCAATAGTCAAGAATTTTTTGCTAAATAAAGACATTAATGATAAGCGAGCAGGTTGGATAACCAAAGTCATGGAATATGACATCAACATAAAGGTTACCAAGCTTGTTCGAGGTAAAGGACTGTGTGAACAACTTGTAGAAAATGAAGAAAACAACAGTGAAGAGGTTGTTACAATTCTGAATAATGAAGATGAATCTGTTGTTTTAGTTGTTTCAGCTGACTGGATTCATCAAATGATCCATTACTTGCATACTGGAGATTGTCCAAAAGCTTTAGACAAGTCTAAACGAAGATATTACATATTACAAGCAATTACTTATGAAGAAATTGATGGTGTTCTTTATAAGAAGGATTTCAATGGTGTTTTTCCTAGGTGTATTTATCTAGATCAGACTGAAAGAATTCTTGAAGAATTCCATGATGGACATGTTGGAGGTCATTTTGCGCCACGTACTATAGCTCTAAAAGTTATGAAGGCAGGATATTATTGGCCAGATCTTTTCAAATACTTATGTCAGAAAATGTGCCAAATGTTCACTTTTTGTAGAAAACAAAAGTTAGTAGCCCTGCCCTTGAATCCAATTCAGGTTGAGTAGTCATTCAGAAAGTGGGGACTCAATTTTATCGGTCCAATTAATCCACCATCAAGTGCTGGGAACAGATGGATTTTAACTACCACAGAGTACTTTACGAAGTGGACTGAAGCAATTGCATTAAGAGATGCAAATGAAACATCAGTTTTAAACTTCTATCAGCATATAGTTTCCAGGTTTGGTATGCCTGATTCGATTATTTCTAATAATGTTTTAGCTTTTGTTAGCTTAAGTGTTTCAGATTGGTCAGTAAAGAATAATGTTTATCTAAACACTTCGTCCAATTATTACCCCCAGGGTAATGGACAAGCTGAATTGACAAACAAGAATCTAATTAAGATCATTAAAAAGACTATTGAAGATAACCAGAGGTCATGGCATGACAAGCTCAAGTTAGCCCTTTGGGCTAATAGAGTTACACCAAAATGATCAACAGGATTTTCACCTTATGTTTTGGTTTATGGCGAAGAGGCCAAACTACCTATTTCAATTGAATTGCCAACTTTGAGTTACATAAAAGAACTTGAGTTACTTGAGGAGCAACCAATGTAGGTTAGGCTTGCTCAATTAATAGAGCTGGAAGAAACCAGAAGGGAAGCCTACATAAAGCTTCAGTTTCATCATTCTCAAATGAAGAGGACATTTGATAAGAAAGCAACAGCAAGAATCTTCAATGAGGGTGATCTAGTTTTCAAGTGTGATGAGCTTAAAAGCAGGCCTGGAAAACATACGAAGTTTGACGCCATGTGGGATGGCACGTATGTTATTACAGAAAAGAAAGAACACAATGTATTTCAGCTTTCAAAGCTTAATGGTGAAGTACTGCCAATCCATGTCAACTGGATTAATTTGAAATAGTGTTATTAAGCATTAAACTTTCAGTTGTACATAGTAGAATAGTTTTCAGTTTCAGTAATGTTTTCAATAAGTGTAGTTACTGCACCTATTTTTTAGATTCTTTCTTCAACAGAATTGTAGTAGTTCCTTTCAAGTTTGCGTATTTTGAAGCTGAGTTACAGTTTTCTAAGTTAAAAAAGAACAGAACATGGACTCCATGCCCAATGGATATGCTAGTCTATTGTGTTTAGCAGGAAAACGCTCCCCAAAGGTCGCTAATTTGTTACCTATTTTTCACTTCAAGCTCAAATAGGTAGAGCTGAATGAAATTCATCATTTATAGGTATTGAAATTTTCATTGATTTGATTGAGGTATTTAATGATCATCGTAGAAGATCATTTTACATCTAAATCATAGTTTTATTGTGCTAGCATTTAAAACATAAAGTTGAGGAAAACTTGCATAGTAATGCTTATTATTCATCTTGAAAAAATGTTGAATCCACAAGTCGTGGGAGTAACTTAATTTGATTTTTACAATCAAATAAAGGGTGCATGAGCAAAAGCAAAATATACAACTGAAAATAGAGGAAGCATAGGGTAGAAAGTGATTCGTCATTACCTGGAATGACAAATCGTTGACAAGTTGAGGAATGTTGTGATGCCAGCTTCAGCTCCAGTTCCAGCTCCAAAAGCATCTAGAAGAAAGATAAAGAATGGCATTAGAGATGGTCTCTAAGCAATGACAAATAAAATCCTATCATATACCTACACTACCAACAGAAATATAGAATACAATCGATCAGGCATCCATTAGATGATTACAAAAAATCAAGAGAAAAAACATAATTCAATGGAAGCTTTCAGCTTCTTTTATTTTTCTAACATGTTTGTTTCAATGTGCAGGAACAGGTTCATCATGTTCGAGATAATTTCATCAAATATGTCAAGGAAAACGGGCTCCCACAAGGGTTGAGCTCAGCATATCAAGGAGGATACACTCACAAGTTTTACACGAAGTCCATGAGTACTGATAATAGTCATTAAAAGCATCAATGTTGCACTCATCAATTTCATATTCTGTTCAGCTCTTCTTTACATTTTCATGTGATATCTAAATGAAGTATAGAGCCTCTTTGCATTAAAGAGAAACCAAATATTCAAGCATTAGAATGTTTTTTTATAATTTTAGAAGCATATCATTGTAATCATAATCATGGAGTATAGCAGATTTGCACTAATTCAATTCTTTAGAAGTTCTTTAACAGAAAGCAACAATTTTGGCTTAGTTAGCATTTAAGAATAATGGAAGATACAGATGCATCATCTTTTATCAAATAGGTATACAATATTACAAATGTCAATGAGACAACTCAATGAAGTATGAGTTATTTAGCATTAGCATTAAATGGAGTATCTGTTTTCAATGGCAATCATTATTTACGAAGTTATTCAAAAGCAGATTTTGCATGAATATAAGACCAATAATAACTTCATCAACAGTATAAGTTACTTTGAAATAAAGGCATGTAAAAGACAGTGGGCTGCAAGTTGTGGAAATTCTATGGAAGTAAAAACAGTTGTAGATGCTCAGAGAAGTAGATTTTGCATGAATGAAACTCAGTCACAAAAGACCAAAGGGTAGTCAATATAGCAGCAAAATAGTCATTAGTTTCCATTGACAAGTAGCTTCCATTCAAGCTGCATAAATGAGACAAATGTAGATGACAAGGAATATGTCATTCAAAGCCATGATAGTGAAATGTCATAAATTAAGAATGACAATATTCTCATGGTGGGGTTCATGTATAGTAGTTTAAAAGTCAAAGAGTGATAATGAGTGACAGAGCTTAAAGAGGATATGATTGAATGGAAGCAATAAAGCTCAAATACCCACCTGGGGTTTTCCTCATACATATAGAAATATGGAGTTTCCACATTTTCAGCTGTGGGATAGAATCAATAACATATTTTCATTGTATACAACAAGAGATGTTTAGTTTTGAGTCATGGTCGTAGCTTGGAGCTTTCTGTTTTCAAAATATAGAGATACTCATTTAATTCTTTCACTTTGAAATCATAAGTATGTACAGGAGCATTGGAGGTTGTTATGACTAACATACAGATGTGCAAGAATGCAATAAGGATAATCATCGAGCTTGAGCAAGAGAAAATACAATTTCTTTTCCTCATAGAGAATGACTTTCAAATGCCACAACAAGAGAGAAAGAAGGAGTTTTAGAAAATAATTAATGTTCTCTCAAATACAGACAAGGCGTTCATCATGACCACAAAATAAGAATACCTAGATACAAAATAAGAATACCCAAATTTAGAATAATGATAAGCCACAGCCAGAAATAGTGGAAAAGACAGCTACAAGAAGTATGGTATACAGAAAGGCCGCATTATACATGTTAAAATTTCAACAAGAGTACTTCTAGTTTTAAAGACAAGAGCTCAAATCAAGTATGGCACCCTGAAGGAGGTGGAAAATGTTTAGAAAGAGGGCACAGATAAAACTTACCATCATGTTCATGTTTGTGAGCTTCAAAATCTATAGGTCGAGCTTTCATTTTTATATAAACCCAGCTCTCATGGCAGCCAAAATCAGCAAATACAGAGATACAAAGTGTAGGTGATAAAAGCAAGGTCATAATATCATCACATCCGCACCATTTAAACTTCGAAAAAAGTATTGAAATTCTCAAAAGAACTCAGATTGCAATGAAATAGACTTCATCTTACATTTTCTATTTAGGATCTTAGAGGAAATCATCAAAATTGACAGAGAAAGATGAGTTCGAGATGAAACCCTATTCCATGGTGGCGGCCAGTAGTTTCTTCCTAAAGCTTCTTCAAGTCAAAAGGAAATAATAATGATTTTTAGGGTTTGATGTGTGCTTTTGTTCATTCACCCTAATTCCACGTTGCATATTTTGGTAATGATTTTTAATAATCATTTTGTCTTTTAATTGTCCCCATGGTCACAATTTTGAATTCAATGAGCCTAGCAAGTGGTAGGCCTTATCAAGCAATGAAGATTGGTGCTAAAGTGTTATGGCAGAACTTTTAATTATTGACAAATTTATGCCAAGTATTGTCGAATGGTGACTATTTAGTGAAAAGTGCAAAATACATACTAAGTATGATATATGGAGCTTGAAAATCATGAAGCAAAGAAATATATTTTCTAAATTAGCTTTATTCCTTTATATTTTTATTTGCATAATTCAATGTAAATGGATTAATTAAATGATGCATTATAAATCATTTAATTAATTCATCTTTTTTCAAATGCAAATAAAGATATTTTGTAAAGCTAAAATCACATTTTGCTTTAGTTATACATCAGATTGTCAACTGGAGATTTATCATGAGAAAGATGGACTTTAAATGTGCATGGGCGAATTGGTAAAAACAAGGCAGTTTTGTATGCTTTAGCCCACCTTTTCAAGGATTTTAGTTCAGTTCAAATTGTAGATTAGTTACGTGCTTTATGACTGCAGGTTCAAGACTGAGTTCACTCATTTTTGCATGAGTTTGAACCACATTTTCAAGGATTTTTTACTTGTGCTCGGATTTCACTTGGGGATTATCATTTTTCACCTTCAAATCACATTCAGTTGCTTATTCATGTACTTTGAAGTGCGTTCATATTGTATATATTGAAATTTTTTATCTTTTTCAATCTAGTTCTTTTTTCTTGCTTACACATACAGCAGTGAGGCATTGTAACTCAACTTTTTTTCATTCAAGAATCATAATAGAGCTTTCAACATAATTTTTCCTTCTCAATACTTCTTGAGTTTTATTATCACATAAATGATTTGATTTAAACATTGTGATTTAATCTCAAATCCTTTGTTTTGTCTCATTAATGCTTTAAAAAACAAGAAGATTTCATGTTATAATTCAAGCTGCATGTTGTGTTTAACAAAGATTTCAGTCATTTGTATCTGTGAAAATCCAATTTTCCTCTTACAAACATTGAAATTTCAAACCTTTGAATGTGGAATATTGGTGAATTTCATGATCTTAGTTGAATTGTGAAATATAGAACTTTATTGCAACAGTTCATAAATTTAGGATAACGAATAGAATCACAAAATTCTAGTGCAATCACCTCTCATAGCTTTAGGATTTCAATTCAAGCAAGCTTTATATCTCTTTCCCAACCAAGTTAGTTAGTTTTTAAGAGGTCTTCATCAGGGAACCAGCCCTCTCTGGAGATTGATTCTCAAAATTAGGCAACCCACAGACCTGAGAATCATTCCATGTTTCAACAAATTGCTGAATTTAACTAATCAAGCGTTCAGGTGCAATCTGATTGACAACAGTCACATCAATTAGACTAATCATGATTTCATAACTGTCAAAGAGAATTTAATTAAAATTCACATTGTTTCTTCGATATTTTGGTATGGTAGTGTTTTTCCCTTCCCTTCTACTGTTTACCGTAGTACCGCTTTGCTCAAAGATTCTTGTTGTGGGGTTATGGTGTATACCACTCTACCACATATGTTTCTCACCTTCCTGGTGGTATAGCAATGTATGCTTTTGATCATTACTTGAAGAGTGTCGATGAGACAATCTTATTTGTCTTACCGATATCTCAATGTCTCATCGACATTAGATCTTATGTTCCTCTGATGTTGGTTTCCAGTGTCGATGAGAGAAGTTAATGTGTCTTGTTGATATGCCATTGTCTCATCAACAATTACTTTGTTATATCCAAGAGTTGTGTTTCACCGAGCACTTGTAAATATACCTTTTCGATGTGGCATGTAAGTGATTCTCTCCTTGATATGCCCGTATCTTGTTGACATTCATTGTTTTACATTGTCGATGAGACATGTAAATAAGTCTCTTCAACATAGGGGTGTCTCATCTACATTTTTGATCTGTGCTTTGTGCTAATGTCGGGGAGACTCTGGAGGGAATCTCATTGACATGGTGTTGTCTTGGCATGAGCAATCATAGGAGTATCTCAAAGGAGGAATACACTTTGATGTTGTGATCAAGGGTTTTATTTGGAAGCTTACGTGAGGGATTTTATTAAATTTAAGTTATTATGATAGGAATTATATGCATATGGTGGATGTAAGAGATGAGTGAAAATGGAAGTATGTAAAAATAACTAGGATGGAATTTTTTCTACAACACAATCCATGTTTAAAAAAGGATGATTATTATAGCCTAAACTTTGAAATGCTTTAGTAATATTATTTGTGTGGATACAAACTACCTATTGCAATATCCTTAAATTTTTCAATCTTTGGCATGAATTGTTGGCAAAAAAAAAAGGATTACTTGGATGCTTCTTCCATTCATTTTGTATCAACATATGTTCATGAAGACACAAAATTTAATAGGTCAATCAGGTAGAGATTTTGTGATTTTCAAATGAAGAGTAAAAGGTACAATTTTATTTCTGCTACATTAGATTCATGTGCATTAAAAAAATCAGAAGATTACATTACTAGATTGCACTTATGCAAATGCATATAATATAGGAAAGATTGCACAATCCTTTCAAAAATGTAATATTTATTGATAATGTAAATGTATGTTACTCCACACATGTCGTGGAACTAACTATTTTAATGCATATAATAAAAAAAACTATACATTTATAGATACAAAAGAGAAAAATGCACATAAAGAGAAAAGGGACAGTGACAAATCTCGGTTGCTTTGTTCTACATCATCTTCAATCTTCCTGCTTGTCTAAGCCTCTAAGTTGATTTCTTCCTTGTTGCTCCTAGGTTCCCTGCATTTGAGTGAGAAGAGTGTTGTTATAGCAATGAAGGATCACCAATCAAAATATGTGCATACATCTATAAACATATAATTTGATTATCATGTGCATTCAAATAACTTGCATACCATAGATGTCTTGGAAAAAAAGAAAGCTATAAAACATATCTATCATATGCTCAGTTTTATTTAACATGTTTTCTCATTGTGCAAGTATAGATAAAATTAGATTGTTTTGTTTATTTGGTTACACCATGTGGGGTGAAATGTGGCTCCCACAAGGGCTAAGCCCAGCCTATTGCCCTATTGTTACATTTGAGAAGGATAATCACAAGTAAACCATCCATGAAGCATTAAAGATCAATCTTTGCAAGGATAGTGGAGTATATTGGTAAGGGGTAATCTCCTTATTGATAAAGATTTATCCTTATTAATAAGAACATTCCACTATCAACATAGCCATGATTCTAACAAACCTAATAATCAAGGATTCCAAGATAGTTTTCATTAACAATCTGGTTAAAAGTAAGCAGCCCCAACCATCATAACACTCACAAGAATTGAACATGAGGGGAAGTCATGTAGATTAAAAGCTTACACACTAGTCATCACTTGCAAAGACACAATAGATAACATGTTTCCACATAATAAATTAAATCGAATGCATGAAAGTTAGAATGATGAAGTCCGTAATAGTGAATGTTGCTTAAGAGGGATTGAAGGACAACATTTTGTATCAAGGAGAACAAGGTAACCTCAAACTCTATTGTACCTAAGTATGACAGTACCTGAGCTTTTGGTGTTTCTAGATAGAACCTATAGTGGAAAAGTGTAGTCTCCATCTGAAGGAACCATCTTTAGAGCTCTTCCCTAAAATGAGGGTTAAAAAAATTAGAAGAAAAGAAATGCCATAATTCTAAAGTAACAATTTGTATCAAGAAAAATGTCAGAAAGTATAATTAAGAAGAAAAATCCTTACAATTTGACCTCGAATTAGACCTTGAACAAATTTATGATTTTATCTTTAGAATGTAGGAACTTTCTCTGTCAAACCTTCATGACCTGAAATTGGATCTCCAATTGGACCAATAAAATTTATGATTTTTTCTTTAGAATATAGGAACTTTCTCTATTTGATATTGAAGACCTCAAATTAGATCAAAAGTTGGATAAGCAGATTTATGATTTTATCTTTAGAATGTACAAACTTTCTCTATTGGATATTAAAGATGTAAGGTTGGATAAGAAACTGGATAACTGGATTTATGATTTTATCTTTAGAATGTAGGAACTTCCTTTGTCAGATATTTGGAAATTCCTACACACAAGTTCTGCTTCTAAGCGAAAAAACCCAAAAGTGTTTCACACCGGATCAAGGTACAATCCAACCTAGTTATGATACCAATAGTAATCCAATTTTTCCTGAACCATCCATACCCGAACATTGCATCACAATCTATTCTTCTTGCACATAAAAATTCCACATATTAACCCCTTCTAAATAAAACTCAAAATACCTTGAAACAATGAGTCCCCTATATTCATAAGTAGGCAATCTGTAGGGCATATTTTTATTTTATACAACGATTTTGATGAAAGGAATATTCAAGTGATTGAGAGTGAGTTGTTTGAGATTGTAGCTGATGGTGCAATATCCAGTCTTAAAGGAACTTAGCAAAGTAGTAAATTTACAAGAAAATAAAATTGTACACAACAAACAATTCACAATGTTATCTCGAATAATGCCTTAATTTTGAAGACAAAAATCTCATTGTATCTTGATGAAAGTAGTGACCTTAATGGTTAATAATTGGAAATTATGATTTTAAAACATGCTATTGTGCTTATGGAGGAAACATTTTAAGCAAGGAAGTGAATGGTTTGGAACAATGGTAGGTATGAAGGCCTTGTTTTATATGCATCACATTATCTAATCACAGGATAATACATCATTTTTTTTTTCAAATCAAAAGAAATTATTCTAAACCATATATAGGACACATTGATACTTCAAAGCATCTGATTTATTTTTTTAGATTAAAAGAAGTCATTCTAAACCCTATATAGGATACATTGATACTTCAAAAGCATTTGAAGGAATTTGAGATTATGCAAACATATGTCAATTAAATACCTGGATTACAAATAGTGATGTGAACATTGTAACCCTTGTTAATCAAAGCAAGAATGAGATAAACAACAATGAATATTATGCTTCCTTACCATTCTTTGTCATTCTTTACTAAAAAAGTTCTCCATTTTGGCGGGCTATGCCTAAAAATAAGGTTTCAACAAAGGTTTTATTGTATGTTTTTGATAAAGGGAAAAAAAAATTTTATAG
>VDFB02027932.1:0-15015 GCA_007258455.2 Sequoia sempervirens | reverse complement strand
TTATAAGATCTTCCAAAATTTAGAATTTGTATTATAACTCCTAGAAATACGAAACCATTCTTAAAAATCCTAAAACTATATACATGAAATATAACCTAAGTATAAGAAAGTAAATATCCATATATAAACTATTTATTACTTTCTTTGAAATTTCCAAGCCTTTGGCTTGATTTTCCTTTGGCTTCCAACCCAAAGTTTTGGAATGAATTTTCAATGTCCAAAGACATGCTTTTGCAAATAGTAAAATAATTGACATAATCTTGAGTGTGCTCCCCACCAAATTTGCACATGTTTCAATGTCAAGTCAAAAAAAGACTATAATAATGTTAAGCTCTCTCTTAGCTTTCTAGTTCCATGTAATTTTTTTTCACATTTTTGTGTATGTTAATGTTTTCATCTTTAATTTCTTTTGTTAGTGTATTCATTTTTTTTCAAAAACCAATGTATCATATTTTTGACTTTATTTTTTAATCTTTCATCAAAATTTCAAATAAATTACATTTTAGAAACTATTCTCCATTCTACATGTATCCAAAAAAAATCAATTTTTAATAATTTTTCAAAACTTTTAGTGGGGAGCACACTCAAGTTTCTATTTTTTAGGATGTGTCCACTTTGAAAATTAGTAAAAAATGATATATTCATTAAAAAACTAGCAAAAAAATTGGGCATAAACTACATGGTGTTCTCTAATTTATTATTGAAGCGATTTTTGAAATACTACAAAATAGTTAACATTTTAGGGGGGCCACACCAAATGCTATGTTATATTTTTAAAAAAAAAAACAAGGCCACTTTGTGTTGCCCCCCTTTTTGAACCCCTTAATCTCTACCATTTAAAAAAATAGTAGTTTAGAAAGTAGATTCAAAGCACTACAAATTTTGTTTTCATTGCATCTTCAAATTTTGAGTGTAACTATCTTCAATTTCTCAACCAAGATCAGTCTTTCCTGAATTCAGAAAAAAATAAAAAATAAAAGAAAAGAAAAGAAAAGAAAGTGGCCACTTAAGACCCCTTTTTGGTCCCTCATATTTTTGCATTTACCCCCTTAAGTTTTCATGACCATTATAAATATTAGAGGATAAATCCATAATTATTTTATAATATCTATAATTTATCCTCTAATAAATATTATAATAATATTGGTTCATGTATACCTTTATTTTAGTTCTAAAGCGACGGAGTTCATTCATATCCCATTTATCCCTAATCATACCATTTTCTTATCCCATAATGATCACCTTTGTATTCCATTTTTATGCCATATCTCAACCTTTTTAATATTTCCACATGTGATTAAATAAAAATAAGTGAAATTTAATTTAATTTTGAGGTTAAATATGAAAATTAATTATTTGATTATTTTTACTAATAAACAATATCATTTTATCTAGGATTTTTTTTTTTGACAAAAGGCCTGAGCCTATAATATATTGATATTAGATGATAAATACATATTAATGCAAGAGAGATTTGAAACCTAACAAGAGAAACACTAACTACATGATTATCCGAGACTAAAATAGTTATATAAGGTTCATCTGCATGCTACATACGCCAGCCATCAAGGGAAAGATTTGGCTAAATTATGCTATTATTGTTACCCATTTTTGTTACTTGCTCAAGTTGGTTGAGCTTAAGTGTTTACAAACTAAAAGAAAGGTACATTTCTTAATATTTCCTACAATACATTCAGGTGCATAAGCAAAAATCAAAATATTACATTAACAGATTATTGCATTTATACAAGAGCATGTAACATAGGAAATATTTACACAAATATTTTCTGAAAATGTAATCTTTATTGATATTAAAAGTGTATATTGTCTCACACAAGTCATGAGACTAACTTGTTCAATGTAAATGAAGAAAAGCATATACAATGATAGGTAATGAAATAGAATGCACATATAAGGAAAGAGGCCAATCATTTCCTGAATGACTAGTTCAGTGTGTGTTTCCTTCCTTTATCTTCCGCCTTGAGCTACTTTGTGTCCTCCTTAGCTCCATGTTGCTCTTACTTCTTGCATCTGGCAATAACAATGATGTTAGAGCAGTGCTCTAAGCAATGAAGGTCTCTCACATTACATGTATATGCACCCATGAACATATAAATTGATCTCCAAATGCATTAAACAAGCATGCAAACCTTGGATGTCCTAGAGAACAACGAAGTCATCAAACACATCCAAAATATGCATTTATTTTTTTGACTTGTTTGCTTCATGTGCAGATATAGGAAAAATAATGTTGTTGTTTTGTTTTATCTGATATCAACATGTGGGTTAAAATGTGGCTCCCACAAGGGTTGAGCCCAACATGTTTCCTTCATTAGATAAGGATAGTTATATATTGGATCATCTATGGAACCTTTGGAGACAAGTTCTAAAACCATGGTGATATTGTTAAAAGATAGCTTCCTTGTTAATAAGGGTTCTCTCTTATTAATAAGGAAACTCCGTTATCAATATGAGCCTATTAAAAAAAATAGGTTGACAAAGATTCCATGATGTTTTGCATAAAATGATTAGTTTGGTGAAAGTTCAATCATATATTGACAAAGGTTGAAAAGAGCAACAACAATCTTGGGATTAATAGCACTTCAAATGAGCAAAGCATAAAGAACAATGATAGGCTTTTCATAGACATGATCTAAGGGAAGTTTGCAAGGATTATAGTAGTGAGGGAGTAGGGGGTTATAGTTGCAAAGAGTAGCAGCCATAGAGGCATTCTAGAGGCAGTCATAATCACCAGGTAAGAATCTCCCAATTAGAGGATAAATTGCAGAACAGTCTAAAATCTCACAGAGGGAACAATCATCATTGCAGTGATCAAGGTATAGACATTTCGTGACAACAAAGGCATATATAGATAGCAATTTGTCTTGAAAAATGGATTTCAAGAGAGTAGATATAGTTCTTTCAAAAAGAGAGCTAAGACAACATTGACAATCTATTTAGTTGAATTTTCTAAAGTCAATGTTCTTCATGATAATCAAAGTGATTATGACTATTCAATCTATTGATTCTGATGAAGACTTTATAGAGAAATAGTGAAAAGAACAACAACAAGATGATAGTTTTGAGAGACATTTTATGCCTTTTTGTTAATCCTGGACATTTTATTCATTTCCCATGTGCAATTAGAAGGGACTATTATTCATGCTACCTATTAAGGAGTCATGAAAAGTATAGTCCTATGCAAGCAAGGTTTTCAAGTAGTGTTTATGAAGGAATGGAAAATATGTGTAGGGTCCTTGAAATATACCTGTACTATGCAATGACTTTGGATCTTTTAACACAACCATTTTTCTTGTAGATGACAATATATTGTCTTTAGCAGCCAAGACAATGAAGTCTCAGACTAGGAATATAGTAGTGATGACAGTTAGTAAAACGTTGCTTTGGTTAAATATTTCATGGTGATATGAAGACAGAGATACAAAAAGTGAGATTAACAATGTTTATGGCCACAGTGGAGGAATCAAGAGAAACCCTCGATGTCAAAATGGGTCTCTGTGGTATTCAAGGCTGCTACCATTAAAAAAAAAGTCATTTTATATTTGCAAAAGCATATATCAATATGCCTAAAGATACAAATTTTCAGAAAATAAGTTGTCATTTTTAGAATGCACAAAATGCTAAAAGTGTTGAAGAATAGTATGAAATCTGTGGAAAAAAAAATGAGGATTTGGATTCCAATAACCCATTGGTGACTTCAAGCGCCTGTAAAGCACAAGATACCGACGACTTGGAGCTTTTAATAAACTTCAATGAAATATACATAAGCCACAGGAGGCCGCGACCATGAGGAGGCCGTGACCATGAAGAATGAATTTCCTCTTTTTGATACTCAGAAAATGTAATAAAGCGGCAGGAAAAGCTTACCTTTAGCTTGTTCATGGTTTTTCCAAAAAGAAACGCCTCTTATGTGCAAAAATCTTCCATGAAAGTCTTCGTCAAAGCTTCCAGAAAACCCTTGTTAGTGGGCTTGGCTTCTTCATGAAGCTTCGATGCACAAAATAAAATCTGAACAATGCTTTGCCCATGCTTTTTGTTCTTTAGGGTTTTACCCTAAGAGGTCGATGACTTTATTGAATTTTTTCCTAAAGTTTAAAATGTATTTGTTAACATATTCACTATGGGTCGACCTCTTTTTACTTTAGAAATTGTCTAAGTATTAGTGCTAAGACTTTGATTTATGTCTTTCACCTTTTGTATATTAAGGCTTTTAAATACTTTAATTTTGCTTATTTTCAATGTAAATTGTTTTAGTCTAAGTGATATTCAATAAATCACTTAAATTAAAATGCTATTTCAAAGAAAATTGAGTATTTATGTTACATGAACGAATGGAGGACTTTAGGGAAGATTGAAACAGTTTGGAGTTTAATGCTTTTGAGAATATAGAGGAGGTTCGATTCAGTTTGCCAACATGTGGAGGGCATATAGGGAGTTTTAAATTCTTTTTGAGAGCTTTTTGTGGGAACTTTGAGGTGTCATCATGTTGGACAAAGTCAAGCTTGACTTTTTCATCTATTTGGAGCTCTTTTGGATGAGATCTAGTGGCTAGTTTTTAGGCTTTTTGAAGGCTTATGAAAATGAAGATTCTAGAGCCTTTTTTGGTGGAACCACTTGGTGTTGCTTACTTATTCACTTTTGTAACTCATTTTATGGAGTTTAGATTATGCAGATTGGAGACTTAGTGACTATTTTCAGTCCTTTGATACATAGTTTTGGCATTTTTTGCAACTCATGAGATATTGAATATAGATATTACCTTTCTTATTTCTAGTAATGGATTCCTTGCCTATTAGTTCTTGCAGTTTAGTGTGTGTTTTATGATTGATCAAGTTGTCTTATAAACTTGCTTAGTTTCTTTATAGCTTTGTCTCATGCTTTTGTACCTTTGTTGTAAATATTTTGTTTATACAAGTTACCGTTTGTGTCTAAAAAATACAGACTACTTGATAATTGTGAAGTTTATCTTCCTGTTGTAAGTTTTAGTATTTGACCTTTCAATGAAATATTTATGCATAAAAATGTTGTAACAAGTTGTGCAAACTTGATTTCTACCAGATTAAAACCAAGTGTAGAGTTTTTAGTTTCATTGTCTCCCTTTCAGTTTGGTGTATCACTTTATGTTTTTCCTTTGCTTTTAGTTTTATTCATTTTGAGTTATCCTTCTCCCTTTTCCTCATAATTTCAGTAGTTTTAGGTAATATACAAACTAGGAGTCGGCCTCATCCAGAGATTCACTCCAATCATTAGGTTACCCACAGCCTAGTAGGAGTGTTTCCATGTTTCTCTAGAAAGATGAGTTCTACAACTTAGCAAGGGTGCATTTCTAAGAGATAACAATTACCAAATCTCTAATGAGATTGTATACAACCCAAATAGACAAGAAAAAATGTTTAAACTTTCAATGGTAGCACTGGCTATTCCTCCACATGGTAAATTCCCATGAAATTTTCATCTTGATGTTCCCCGTTGTCATTGCCAACATCCTTGGGAGATTGTGTATTTGAAGCAACAACATCAACAAGAAAGCAATTGCATGGAACTTATTTTTGAAATTCGCTACCATGTCACCCTGAAGTTCATTTGAATTGCTCTGAAGAGCCCCATACAAAAATCTACTACTACCCATTTCAAAGGAGAATTTAATTGCATCATAGATTGAAATATATACCCTTTTATGTAGCAAGAAGTGCCTTGGAAAAAATTCATGCACTCTTTCCTTCATTCCATATGATCATCACTTTATACTGGGTACATGTTATCAAAATAGGTATCCTCAAGCAAAAGGAGCACCCACATATCAAACAATCAAGGAGAAAATGTAATCACAATGGATTTTATGGTAACTTTTGAGTTCATTTCTTATGCCATTGTGTTTTGAATTTCATTGTGAGCTCTATCTAGAGACTTTGCTTGGTTTAAATAGGAACTTGCATGATTTTTTTCTTATATTTTACATTTCAAATATTTGACATTAAATTTTGGAAAATTTGCTAGGGATTACCCCCATACCTCACTCCATTTTCATGTTTTTGCATCTTGTGGATAGTTTACACTAACTAGTTTTTATAGATTCTTGAAGTGATTATAGATCTCAACATCTTGTGCATGTGTCTAGGAGAAAAATGCATCACACAGTTGCATCTAGAGCGACCAAGAAATGGAGTTTGACATATAACACTTTGATACTTATTAAAAGAAAATTTTGAAGTGTTTTCAAGATTATTAAAGAGTACACCTATATAAAATTTTATATAGTTGTATAGAATCCTTACAATCTATACCATATGGATGGTCATGTTGTATAGAAGAAAAAAAATATGGACAAGAAATATATAGTGTGTATATTGTATGTGTGTATTTTTGTTGAATTTCTTTTTGTTTTTTCTTTGGCCTAACATGTAGATAGTCTGGTTGTCTTGGCATATATATAGGGGTATTAATTGTTAGTATATAATCAAAATATTGTGTTTGCGTGAATTTGCACCCTAGGCAAATTCCCCATTTATTTTACCTTTACTTTAGAAACTATAAGTTCAATGATGCAATCCCATTTCCGTTAATTTATTCCTTTCACGTGACCTTGTATTTTTGCACCGATGGAGGAATTTCTGTCAGGGATGCATGCATGTCGCATGGACATTTGTGTGTCACACTTACATCTTGAAAATATTCATGCCTCTAGAGTCAACAGAACTGTTACATCTTTTGCCCTCCCTTAACTGACAAAAATTGACCTATTACCTCCATTTTGGAAATTCAAACTAACTTCTTCACTCTTTCATGCAATTCTCTCACTCTCTCTTTCATTATTGCAACTTCTTGCTCATTCTTTCACTCTCTCACTCCCCCAAGCTCACTCTTTCTCTTTTCTTGTTGATTCTTTCTATCTACTTGGCTTCTACAACATGTTCTTGTTGCAACTCCATCATCTTTGCAGGTTGATGAAGCTCCATTCTCTTGACATGGTGTCATGTTTTCCTCTTGTCCTTGAGTGCTAGCAGGAGGAAAGGTGATATTGCTCTTATTATTATTTTTTCATCATTATGTCTTATAGAGTATCATTCAAATTGTCTTTGCACTCTATTTGATAGTGTACTTTCTATTCTCTTCTTTATCAATTTCTCTATCTCATTGCATATCTGGTTGTTCATGGAGGTGAGAACACCAAAATGGGGATCTAACTAAGGTAGGCCTCGAAACACAGCCAAACATTTTTCCCGTTTTCGTGTGTGCAAGTGTTGGTTCATTCGTTTGGAGTTAAAGTTGAAGAATCGAAGTGTGGGTGGAAAGGTATCTTTTCCTACTCTATGATAATAGGGGAGAATCTATTCATAAATGGCTTACATAAGGAGTGGTACGAAGAGTTAGAGACCACCCTCCATACACATGATGGATTTTCTATTGCCCCTTTAGGCTTTATTTCTCTATCAGTCTTGGTAGGAACCAAGGTTGTTGATGCCTCATTCGTTATCATTCTATAGTTTGACCTATTTTGAGTTAGGCTAGGCATCCCTTGGCTAATCTCTATGAAAAGTGTCACCTTTGTGGTTCATAAATGTTTAAAATTCCCTCATGAAGGTTTTGTGTATGTAGTACATGACACCATTTATAAATTGTTAGTGTCATGTGGGGGATTCACATTTGATCACTTATGGCCTACCTTGGTCGGACCTCTCCCTCATGGGGGAGATTTTCTATATGGAGCTTATATTAAGTATAAGATTGAGGGCTCAACACTAAAGGATAGTTATCTGGTGTCCCCCTATGCAGTCTTTGTGAAGGCTTCCATGATTGTGCAACAATAAGCTACTTCTTCTACCCAACAAGAGGGGAAGGAGAAGCTTGCTTGCACTCAAGGGCCTTCTTCTGTATCATATTTCCCACTTCTGCTTCTCACCCTGCTATGGAACCTTCAGCTCCTGCTCCCATGTGTCGCATGAGGAGTGTGATGGTGCTTGCGTCTAGAAAAGCTAAGTGATAGGTCTTCAAGCTTCCTATTTTTCCCACGAATTTCAGGCCCGTTGTCTATGGTAAGGGGAAAGGTCCTCGTGGGGCTTCTCCTATCTCTTGGCCTCAACATCCTCCTACTACTTATCTACCTACCCCTAAGATAGAGAATAGGAAGAGGCTCGTTGCTGAGGCATCAATTTTTTTTTCTCTTCATGTTGTTTATTTTTCCCTTATGCTTCCTCCTCCTCCTCCTTCCTAGGATCCTACCCTTCCACCAGCCATGGTTGCGAAGGATACTCTTGTGGTTGAGTAGCAGCCTTCAACCTCTTCTCAAGCCACAACTTCGAACACCCGTAGTTGATGTAACTAGCTTGTGCATGAGCACAAGCATAGGAAAAAGGCTCTTTCCACCGAACACATTGCCTCATAGAATATGGAGGGGGGACTAGTGGCCCCTATTTATGTATACTCTTTTATTGTTTTATCTTCTTTTGTTCTACCTTCCTCAATTCCAATCACATTTTTTATGCTTCTGATCCAATGATCCTCACTCCAAAAGGGTGTAGGTTTTCATCACTCCCTTTGTGAATCCCCCTCTTTTGATGCCCCTCTCGGACATCCCTCCCTTTTCTCAGCCCATTGACATGCCAAACACCATGGTGGTGTATTTTGCAGCTCTTTCTTCTTCCTCCTTGGCTTTCACTTCTTCTGTGGGGATTTTGCATCCTCTGTTGAAGCACAATTTGGATGATGACCTTGCTCCAAGTGGAGGTTAGAAGAAGGGGTCACCTTCTTTGAAAGTTGGTTGTCTTTGCTTGTACCATCTTCATAACGGAGGAAACCCTTGCATCCCTTGATTTTGTCACTACCCCTTTCAATGAGGTTGGTGGATCTCAGGAATCTCCTTCTTCTCCCACTTGATTTACACATGGCACTCTAGTGAAGTACATGTTTGATTCTATGGATGATATCCTGATGTTGTCCTTGATCTTTGCAAGATCGATGAATTTTTCCTCACATGAGCTTGACAAGGAAGACCTTGAGGGGCCTTCTTCCTTGGCCCTTGTCATAGGTGATTCAAAGGGTACCATCCTTGCTACCCTGCCCTTGTATGCCCATTCGCTCTCCCCCTATAATGATCTAGATTGGGAGTAAGATGACCTACTGATCGATGAGGAGTAGGGTGTACCTTTTTTTTATCTATAGATTAGATTTTTATGTGTGTTTGTGTTCCCTCATGCTTGTATTTTTGTGTTTGTGATCCTACCTGGAGGACCCTTCCTACCCTTGTAGGTGCTTGGATATAGGTGCAAAAAAATTGTCATGAACTTCTATGTGTATCATCATTCTTCTATATGTTGTGAAATTTCTTTTTGATATTAGGGATGATGTAAAGTGTTGGGAGCATTTAGGCCCTCTTCCATGTTGACCCAATTTTTATTTTTATTGTCTTCATGTGCTCTTCTTCATGATCTAAGTACTTCAAGGATTGATGAATGTTTTTTTATACAACGTATTATATCCATTTGTATTTATGAACATATTTGACCTTGAACTCTCAGATCCCCCTGTCTCTCTTGATTTTTTCATCTCTATCTGCTTCTTTATGTTGTGGTTCTTATGTGTTGTCCCTCGTGTGTGTGTGACAACATACCACAAAATACATATCATTATGTGTTGTGTGCCACAATATCTCTACCTCTCCTTTCTCTCCTTAGGATGTCATGTGCTCCTTTGAGTAGCACACACCATCCTAAAGGGGGGCTACCATGATGTTTTGATTTTAAATTTGGTGAATTCTTTCGAAAAGGATTCCTTGGTGTCAAATTTTCTTTAAAATGAATTCCTTGAAGAAATAATCCTTATTGAAAATTTCTCATTTTCCAAAATGTTGTATTCTCTCAAGATTCCTAGATGAATTTTTTTCTTTTCAAAAGGATCTCGTATGTGAAAGGATCTAAAAACTTTCCTTTGAAAAAGGAGCACTTTTTCTAAAATGAAAAAGTTTGAAAACATTCTTGAGAAGGAGCATTCTTTCTAATGGATTCCTTGATGAAAGGATCTTTCAAAATGATTCCTTGATGATAGAATAACTTGCAAAAAATGTGGTGTCTTTCATCAGAGCATTCTTTTGAATGGACCCCTCAGTATCTTGAAGGGTTTCCTGCTGAAGGAAACCCCTTTGGAAACTTCTTCAATTGAATTATCTGTTGTTTTGCAAAAAATGAGTGTCTTTTATCTGGTATTCAATGTTAATGTTTCTTGGTGTTAGACATCGTATATCCTTGTGTCTAGCTTGGGAGCAACCTAACTAGACCCATCTTTTTGTGACTATCCTGCAACACAGTTTGCAACAATCACAGGCTTACCTTGTCAGTGTATTTGATTAGGCTATGTCTTATCATGTTGGCTTATGTATGTTTGTCTTATAATTTTTCAACTAACATGTTTTTTTTGTAGTCTAAAATGTTTGTGGTGAGATCGTAGCTTGCTTTGCAAGACGAAGAACTTGTGGAGCCTCATCTCTTTCTTAGCTTTGCAGGACCGAGAACCTGAGAATCCTTTTCTTATTTCTTCACGTCTAGGTGCAATGTATTGAAGATCTACTTCCTTGATGCTATTGGTATATTCTCTTCAATCTCTTTCTACTTTAGCTCACATTGTCACTAACATGTATGCTTGCTAAAGTGGGAGGAAAATGTAATGGCACGAATTTGCACCCTAGGAAATTCTCCATTTATTCTACCTTTACTTTAGAAACTATAAGTTCAATGATGCAAACCCACCATCATCAACTTATTCCTTCCATGTGGCGTTTACTTTTTGCATCGGTGAAGTAATTTATGTTGGGGATGCACGTGTGCCACATGAATGTCCATGCACCACACTTACGTCCTGACAAGATTTCTTCCTCTGGAATCTACAGAACCGTTACATCTCGGGTTGGCTGCGAAGGTAACATCTTTTTCCCTCCCTTGACTAATTAGAATTGACCTATTACCTCCACTTTGGAAATTCAAACTCACTTCTTCACTCCATGCAATTCTCTCTCTCTTTCTTTCATTCTTGCAACTTCTTTCCCATTCTTTCACTCTCACTCTTGCTCTTTTCTTAGTGATTCTTGCGCTCTACTTGGATTATACAACATGTTCTTGTTGCAACTCCATCATATTTGTAGGTTGATGAAGCTCCATTCTCTCGGCATGGTGTCATCTTTTCCTCTGGGCCTTGAGTGCTAGCAAGGGGAAAGGTGATATTGCTCTTTTTATTTTTTTTGCATCATTGTGTCTTATAGAGAGGAATTTAGGTTGTCTTTGCACTCTATTTGATATTTTACTTTCTATTCTCTTATTTACCGATTTTTCTATCTCGTTGCATATCTGGCTACCCATGGAGGTGAAAACAACAAAATAGGGGTATGACTAAGGTGGACCTCAAAACACAACCCAACATTTTCCCGTTTCCATGTGTGTAGGTGTTGGTTCATCCATTTGGAGTTAAAGTTGAAGAATCGAAGAATGGGTGGAAAGGTATCTTTTCCTACTCTTTCTTTTTTATTTTTGCATTAGAGTAGGTTTTAGTACTCTTCTTGTTGTATTTTTGGTTTCCTTCATTTTCTCTATCAAATTGTGAAACTATATCAGTTGGGTCGTAAGTAGGACCTTTGTGTTTTCTATCTATTTGTCAGACCTTTGTCCATACAGGACACCAACACATCCCTAAGAGACCAACACATCGTGTTGGAGTCTGGTTCCCACACTGTCGTCCTCAAACTGCGAGTTTTCTGGTCTGTAGCCTAAAATCTTTGTGGCCGGCTCACCCGGTTCTGGATACACCCAATTTTTTTAGCACAAGGGAAATAGTGCACTGTTTTCCCTTCCTTTTCAACCTCTCTCTCAACCCATCAAACAACTTGAGGTAGTTTAGGGCAGTTCATTCCTTGGGGCTCTCTCGTGACTTGGAGCCTTGGGGGTGACGAATCCCCCTTCTCTACATGTGTGTATGCACTTGATTGAGATATATACAACAATGAGCTAGATCAAAAGCATATATACAATGAGCTCACCATGGATCCATCACTAGGGGAATAAACATTGATTTATTTTTGGTGGGAATTTTTTTGTGTTTATCAAATCTATGAGCTTGAGAAGGAGAAATTTTTGGAGTGATAGGTTTGAAGCCTATGAATAGTTAAAACTTTAATTATTTTTTAATCCATATGTTTACATTGTTCGATGTTTTATTTAGTTTTTTATTTGAAACTAATTTGAAATCTAAGTGGTTTAATTATAGTTTATGTTATTTTTAAATCTGAATTTGTTTGGATTAAGATGGGATATATATACCATTGAAAATATGTAGGAAATCAATGATAACCATTAGCCACAAGTTTACTCACTGAAACCACCTTGTAAACTAGGTAAGAACACACACCACAATAAAAATCACAAATTATATAGGTTAAAATCCACCTTCATACATGAATTTATAATGGAAACCATGTTTGCATAAAGTACTAACCAATTCAACCACATTCACAGTAAAAAAAAATATGGTTAAAGTCACATTTTGAATTCTATTCACAATCACACTTTGTTTTATTTTTCTTTGAAATCTATGACGTTTGAAAATTATTCTCCATAAAATTTGAAGTCCAAATTTCACTGCTTTTAAATATTTGTTTGAAATTTGAAGGATATGGGTTGTTTGAAGTTTTAGGTTTTTTTATTTACTTTTCATGTCTAGGTGTTGCTCGCATAGGTAACTGGCCCCTATACTACAGGGCAAGCTCCTAGTCATATGACTGGTTTGTCCCATGGTTCCCATCAGCCTAGAAGGGCTTAAATCCAATTCCCTAGCCCCAGTTTCAGGTCACATGGGAAAATAGGAGCCACCTAAAAGGGGCTTAAACCTTGACTTACCATCATTAGAATTTCTAAAAAAATACCTGCTACTAAAACCATCATAACTTGTTCATTTTTTATCATATTTTCAAATTTTTATAGTTGTTAGAAAGATGATTTGAATATACATGCAGTGGCAGAGGTAAAATTTTCAAATTTTTCTCCATATTTTAGGTATAAGCATTTAAACTCATACTTTTGTTTTAAAACTTCAATTAGCCATAAATTTTACATTTTAGTCCTTTTTTAGTGTTTCTTAAGTAATTAAAAAATATAAAGAATGTATTTTTACAATTTTTGTTTTGTAAGGTTAATTGGTTTTCTACTTTTGACTAAATTTTGTATGCAATTATTTTTCATGTGTCCAAGGATTCAATCTTGCAAACTACTAACCATAAGTGGTTTCATAGGATGTTTTCTAATGATTTTCTTATAAACCTTTTATTTTTCTATGTTATGTATTTTTTGTTTGTTCTCACATTGAAATTAGGTTAAAATTCACATCCACATCTTGATATGGGTTAAAAATTTGTGTGTGTCTTTTAAACCCTATGCTACACTTACATATGCTATCCTCTCACACCTTAGGGTGATCTTGAGGATAAAAATAAGTGTTACATTGTTTTTCTTTTTAGGGAGATTTTTTGGGGATTTCATCACCCTAAGGGACAACCTTAACTCCAATGTTCCAGTGGAGTATAAATAGAAGGGGGCGAATCAAAAGGCACACCTATTAGAATTTGTGACTTTGTCATTCAGGCCAGCCCCCAAGAAATGTTGTCAATAGATTTTCACCTTGTTGAATGCAATATTCAACAACTCCATCAAACATGGAAACCTTGTTTACATGTGGGTGATCTGAATGAAAGAGGAATCTCCAGAGTGAGCTGGTTCTCCGAATGATGAATTCTATTCTAAAACAACCTCTGAGGAAAGGGATAAAAGATAACTTGAAAATAAAGCCTATGACTAACAGATGATTCACCAAACTTATGAAAATTCAGACTTAACCACTCATAACAACTTCTCTATTACGGTAATTCTCACAATCTTATTGGCACATATCCCATCAGTGATTTGCATGAAGATCTGGAAAACAAATATAGCATGAAACCTGAAACATATAATTCTGAAACACAACCTATAACAACAAGACATAAAAGGATTTTGATTTGAAAACACAAATACATCAGATTGCCATTACAAAATCTGAGACAAAAAATAAGGAGAAATTTGTTGTTCTATTAAAACTGGAAGAGTCTTTGCATGAATCTGAAACTGAGTACCAAAAGGTTTACAAGCTCAAAAATGTGTATGAGCAAGAAACTATGATCTGAACTACTGAGAAGGAGCTGAAAGACTAAGTCTTTAAAAGGAACTCTCAAGAAATCCTAATCCGAGCTCAGAAAAAAGCTCAAGGAAAAGGCCTTCAAACTATCTCAAAAAATTGCCTAAAAGCAGAAAAAAGCATACTGCTTTTATGATCACATTGTCAAGCCTCTAAAAATAGGCTAATCTTGCCTTAAAAGCTCAAAAACATCTTATCTCTCCAAGATAGATCTGAAATCTGACCAAGAGGAAAAGTCAACAAGAATCTGCTAAAAATAGCAAGAAATCACAAAGCAATTTATAGAATATTGCTTTATGATTTTGCTTTACAGGACTGCATATTTGCACAATTTGTCTATTTTTGCAATTAAAGATTTAAAATCTTTTGCAAAAAAAGAAAATTCTTATCTCTCCATTACAATAATCTGATTTTCTCAAAAATCATAAACACATCACATAATTATCTCTTCTCACCTTATCTTCAATTCTCATTGATTTCTCTAAAATCAATCAAAAACTAAAACAAAAACCCTAAAAAGGTGATTTCAAAACAAATGCATCCTAGGTCATAGTATCTACCATTCACCCTAATTGATAATTTATCTTCAAGCCCTTCAAATTAACTAAGGCAAAAGGAAAAGTATTAAGACCTAACCTAACCTAAGCACATGAAATAAGTCTTGAAAGACTTAACATATCGACCAACTTAAGAGCTTCGACCCCCCTTCAAATAGCAACATTCAGACTTTGATAAATTATAATGCAAGGATTATACATTTCAACCTCCATTCGAAATTCAACATGTGCT
>VDFB02027930.1:0-16642 GCA_007258455.2 Sequoia sempervirens | reverse complement strand
AATTGAATTTGAGATTTTTCATACCTTTGACCTTGTGATTAATTTTGAGATGGGATTTGGCTTGAGTTTTGGTTGATGCCTCTTCCACTTGATTTTGATGGGCTACTTCTTCCACCTCTATAAGAATGTCTCCCTCTACCTCTGAAATTTGATCCACCTCTACCTCTACCATGGTTTATTGAGACCTGCACGACTTGAATGCATGATCTAATCATGTATTTTCTAACCTACTCAACCTATGCTCATGTGAAATGAGAGATGCATGGAGACCATCAACTAAAAAGAGTGAGAGGTTCTTTGTTTCCTCTATGGACACAACAATGGATTCAAACCTTGTGGGTAAACTCCTTAAAATATTTTCAACAACTCTCCTATCTTCAAGTATCTCACCATGAGATCTAATTTGATTAACTAAACCAATCACTCATGTGAAGAAAGTGTCTATTGAATCTGAATCCTTCATAAATATTATTTCTAAATCCTTTCTTAGCATTTGTAGCTTTTTTTTTTTAACCTTTTCCATTCCTTGGTATGTTGTTTGGAGGATATCCCATGCATGTTTAGACTTAGTTGCTAGTACAATCCTTGGGAAAATTCTCTCATGCACTACTTGCAATATATAAAAGAGAGCCTTTGAATCCTTATTTTTGTTATCTCTTAACAATTCTTTCTTTGCTTGAGTCAAAGCATTGTTTGCTATTGCATCATCTAGCTCTGGATATCCATTCTCAACAAGATCCCAAATATATTAAGAGAAAAATAAAGCTTTAATGGTGATTTCCCAATAATCATAATTTTTCCCATTAAACTATGGGATTTGTGGGTTTGTTAAAATTGTGCTTGCTGCCATTATTGATTATAAAAACTTTAGCCTTTGAAAACACCTTTGTTGAAAATCTTAACTTTTGAAAACCCTTACTATTATAAACCTGCTCTAATACCAGGTAAAGGGAGAGAGGCAAAGGATAAAGAAAAACCCAAAACCAATAGAGTGCAGAAATAAAACATAGAATGTATCCAAAAGATTTAAGTTTATATATTTCATTCAAAAACATATACAATACGATAGCATAGAACAAAGCTACTACTCATTCTTCATTCAAAAACAATACATGAAAACACAATCCCTATTTTGTGGTTGTTTCTTCAAAATCACAACTATAGTAGAATACACATAATGTTCATAAAAATATTACCCTTACTTTGAAGAGTTATTGCTACAACAATATATTAGCTGCTCTCTTTCAACATTTTTCATTACAAAATAAGAACAACCAAAACCCACATATATACCCAGCAAAAGGAAGGAAAAAAAAACATTTAATTACAATTAATATGTAAGTCTTTTCCAAAGTAGAAAAAATATAAGAATATATTTATATAATTAATTCATAGGAAAATTGTCCTAGTGCATTGAATATGAAGTGTGAATAAAATGGAAGCAACAACAAGAAAAAGAGTTTTCACACATATGGAAGAGTGAAGAAGACAAAGTGATAGTGGGAGTATTAAATGTTGTAGTTGGGATTAATTTCCAAGATTGGAGGCTTGATAAGGCATTTGAAGAGGAATTTGTAGCACCTTCCATGCATCGACTCTAATATGCATATATAAAGGAACAAAGGTTGATTCTAATTTGTAGAGAGTGAAAGGCATTAGAAGGCTATTACTCTAAGTTTGTAGGTTGCATAACACCCACATATAAGATCTAGGGTGTGTGGGATCATTGTATTGTCTTGTGTAGGCCACAATTCACACTAAGCTACCTTGATCTCAAGGCACAATCAACCATGCAAAATAATGCTAAAGGAATTTTGTAAGTTGAAGAAGGCATTACCTATAGACTCATCTCTTCCAAGTGTCTCATAAATTTTCCAGTGTATAGTCTCCATAAGACTCCAAGAAAGTGCCTAAATATTTGATCAAAGCCTCACTTGGCATGAAGAATCAACTTTGAATCTTCCTTCAATGACATATTTCCATGGGGGCATCCTTCATAAATGTTTCTATATATTTTGATTTCATTATTGTGAATGTTGGCGTATCATTATTTTATGAGTTTTTTTTATAGTTCATGTATTGGTCAAGATAATCTCCACATCTTCACATTGCCTCTCACACCCCACATAGTCCTTGGAAAGCTAGTAGAGTGTGTAATCAAATCAAAATATCTCTCCTTTCTTATCATTGTGTAGCATTTGAGTGACAGTTTGCAATTTGATGGTGTGTAAGGGGGAAATTGAGAGGTGTATAGATAATCAATGTTAAACGAATTAAACTAAATCTAATTCAAAACAAAGACTAAGATTCATACCCATTACTCATGAAATGAACAATACAAAATATTGAAATAAAGAAAGCAATTAAAACACAAGAATAATGAATTCAATAAAACATAAAGTTACCCATCCCATGTCAAAATGTATTAGCAAAGATGTTGGATTGTTGCTTTATCAATTTGAAGCCTCAATTTGTGAGTACCAAAAGCTTCAAATGTTTGTGTGTTGATCAAAGATGTGTGTCAAATTCTTCCAAAGATTGATTGTGATTTTAGCATTACTTCGTTGTGAAAAAGATGTTGATTCTTTGATCATTTTTTAAGAAGAAGGTGATTTTTATATAGATTTTTTGTTTTGAAATGAACACTCAAGATCATGTAGAAAAATATCCTAATCAACGGTTCAAAACCATTAAGAGGAATTAGATGGGAAGAATAAATGGATTTTGATTATGTAATCAGTGTGATTGATGAAATCAATTTGAGTGTGGAGTGGAATTTAAGAAATAGATTGAGCCTTCAGTGGGATTGAAGAACAAATGAATCAGTCAGGAAATAGATGGATCAATCAGCCAATCAGAGTGAGCTATTGGGGGGTCATAATTTGTTCAATCATGAAAGTGGGTAAAGGTAAAATTAATTGAATTAATTAATTAAGCCTTTTGAGTTGAACATGCAAATCATGTTCGACTTTTTTTAAAAAAGTTGTATTTGTTTATTTTGACCTTTTTGAATGATGTTTAAATAATTTATTTAATTATTCATGTTTGAGAAAGTGATTTAATTAAACTATTATGTTTGTAATTTAATTGATTTTAGAATAGGAGTAAATTAGCGTGTATTAAATATATTGATGTTATTTAATTGTTAAAATAATAAAGTTGAATTAGGTTTCTATTAAATGTTAATTTATTTAATTAGTCAAAAATGATGAAAAAGTGAATTAATTAAATAGTGTAATATTATTTGATAATAGAGGAAATTAGTGTTTTTGATGTAATTGATGTGAAATGTAGTGATATTAGGTGATAATAATGTCGATGATGAGAAAATTTCATTCAGGATGTGTGATATATGTTAGGTCATTTTTACATGTCTATATTTTTCCCCTCTTTGAGACAAAGTATTGGTTTCTTTGTTTCAAAGAATTTGATGTTAAGATCAAGATTTTAAAAAATTTAGATGCCCCACTATGCCCCAGCAGTCAGTAGAATGATGGTAGGACACTGGGTTGCCCCCTTGAGAGGTTGACTGAAAATGTCAATTTTTTAGGTCGAGCTTGTGACAATATTTATTTTAGTTCAGGTGCATAGAGGAAGAAAAATTAAGCTTATAGGACTCTCGTTGATAGTTCATATGTTCTCAAGAGCTCCTAATTTCAACCTAAGAGGTTTTCTTAGGTAAAAAATTAGGGTTTTGAGGTTCAAATAAGGTAATTAGGGTTTAATTCTCCTCATTTTCATGCATTTGAGTTGTTTTACCGCTTTTGTTGTTTATAACTAGACCGCTCTTGCTTTTTCTGCTTGTACTTGCCATGGATGTTTGCAATTGACATAGATTTTCTTTTTTTTTTTCACATTTTCTTAAAAGTTCCACTTTTCTCTTTTTTCAAAGTAGATGACCTCTCTTGTGATAAAATTTTTCTTTTGAGATATATGTTCACATTTTCCATTGTTAGCACTTTTGATTTTCTGAACCATATTTGACAAAACAGTAACTGCTTTTAATTTTTTTAAATGATTTTGACAATAAAGTCACCAATTTTGACAAAAAGTGACTGCTTTTGCTTGGCATAGAATTTTGATTCAATTTTTTTGTAATTTTGAGGTTCATTTCACATTTTTGTAGCAAATTCTTAACGTCGTGGGTTGAATGGTTGTAAGCGGTTCTCAAACTACTTATGTTAAGGGAGCGATGACCACACGAGTTGTTTGATTTGATCACTGGGTTCCATGAGTTTGAGCAAGATGTTCTAGATGTTGTGGGGTTATGACACATTTGCTACATGCTTGTGATTAGATGTCATAGAGCTATGATAACGACCCTTGTGGAGTGATGGCATTCTGAGACATCATCTTTTCACTAACCTACTGGGGAGGCCTCCATTACCTTAGAGAATGTATGGAGGATTCTGGGTGTACCTATTCATTTAGAGCTTATGACCTATTCCATACAGTGGGGTACGTGTGCTACATGTGGCGATTACTTGGTGTTAGGCATGTTTAGGTTTAGGAGGCATAAATAGACCCATCTCCATTTGTGGGCAGTGCAAATCCCATCTCATTGGTTCTATGTGCTTTGGTTTTAGGCGTCATCATTCTTGATTGGAGAGGTAGGAATTTTCCCATTGGTTGGGGTATATGCATCGAGTAGATGTTTGAGCATGGTACTAGATATGCATGGGGCCCATGTCTCCTTGTGGATTTATACAGAGACATGCATAAGGTTGCTTATCATGGAGGTAGATCCATTTCTGCTAGTGTGACATTACTTCATGTATGATCATGGGAGCATATCCCAGTTACTAGGCCTGGTGGCATTTTGGATCGAGATCCATAGGATCCCTACTTGTATAGATATGGCGATTTTCTACATTACACTTGGCTTGGGCAGCTACCTTATTGGCGTCTTGTGATAGATGGGATGCTTGGTTTTTTTTGGAGATCATGGTTAGGATATGAGGCATGGGATGATGACCAAGGGAAGCTCTCATATTGTAGATAGACATAGTGGTTGATCAGTCATGTTCATTCTTTATTAGAGAGATATCTTCCTAGTCGTGTTTATCACTAGTTCGGCAAGAGATGGGGCTAGTTCATGGATGCTTATCAGACTTGTTTTGGAAAGATGACCCAAGAGGTCTGAGTATGGGGATTATATGCCAACCATGATGCTATTGTTGTGGAGTTTAGGGAATTTTTTCTATTCAAACATGGGGATGGCCTATTTGGCTTGCAGATCCTAGGACTACCCCATATTTTGATCAACCGTGGGCTAGGAAGATTCCCTTCCACTTTATAGATCCTACAGATGGTGCACTAGCTTTCGATAGAGCAAGGATTACTGGTCACCATGGTGAGCAAAAACAAGTTCAGGTTGTTGTTGAGCAGCTTGATAGAGCCTAACAAGATAGACAGTGGGATGGATAGGAAAATCCTATGCAACAAGATTGGGTGCAAGTTTCGGGTCCTCCACCACTAACTGGTGATGCATCAGCAGTAACTCAAATAGTTCAGTTGATGATTGCTCAAGATGCAGAGGTTGTTACTTTGATGTTCCAGAGGGATGAATATAGGGAAGAGAGGGATACTGAGCACGAGTGATGTCATGTTGTTGAGGCACAATTACAAGTGATTATAGTTGAGAGGGATACACTTAGATCAGAGTTTGATGCCATTAGATCAGAGCAAGATTAGTACATGAGAGAGGCCACTTATTATTAGACTCTTTATGAGGCCTTTGTTCATAAAGTTTAGTGGTGTCCACACTTTAGAGAGCCTAGTATTGCTATAGGTGCTAATTCAGGTGGTCACTTAGTTAAACATTTTCCTATCATGCCTCAACCATCCCCTCATCAAAGCGAGCATCAGTTGAGGTCTCCACCTTTGGTTGAGCGGTAGGATTATATGTTATTGATCATTATGATGTTTATTGTTTCAAAGATATTGTTGTAGACATGATTTTGTATATATATTCATTGGCTCAGTTGAGGCCTTATACATATGTATTTTTTTTGTATTATGATATCACACATGTTTACATGATGATGTACTTGATATTTCTCATTTTTGATGATTATACATATATGAGATATACATATTTTGATTCGGCTTCATTATGTGTTATGTGATGATTATGGATGATGATGTATATATGACTATACATGTTTTTGTACTTTTTTGATGTATGCATATGATGTGGATGGATGGATGATCTATACATCTATATGATATATGATGTTTTATTTTGTATATGATGGATTTTGATATTTTATATAGCGACGTATGATTTATACATGATACATGATGTTTTTATTACTTTATTATCATCATGATATGTATTGATGATATGGTGGATGCAGGATGGATGTGGTACTAATGTTATTGTGATGTAGGATGGAGCTATTAGTTAGAAGAAATGTTTGATGATGGATATAATTTTTATTTTTTAATTTATTGACGAGTTTTATTTTTCTTTGCATAGAGGTTTCATATGTTTAACAATACTTTTTGATGTAGTAAACTAACATGATGCACCCAGGTATTAATAACCAAGGTGGATTTGTATCCATTTCATGGACTTTGACTCAACATACAAAGAATATTCTTGCTCATAATAGAAATATGGAAATCATGTTAGGATATATGGTTGAGTTGTGTTAAAACTTTTCAAATCAATTACATCGAGAAATATGAAATACCTAACATGCCACTACTACATGAATTGTCTCAAAACAATTTCCATACATAGAACAAAGCAAGTATTCACCATGGTAGTATCACAAAAACATCTTACAAACATAACTAAAAAAATTTGACAGTTGATACCATCATTCCGTCTTCTCTAAATCCTTATAGACATCCTTGAGAGATCTTGGGAATGTGGTATTACAATGAATAGAAAAATATAAGACTATAGAAAGATAAACAATGTTGTAGTATCACTTTTCATATCTATTTTGAGGTTTTAGACTGTTATCTGGTGTTGATGATGTGTATTGTAGGAATGGATCCATTAATACATATCTCAGGATGTTGTTGGTTAATTCTCAATAGATAGGTATTAACACTTTGGCCTTGCTTTTACTTGATAGTTGTCTAATTTTTCAAATTTTACTATGGAAGTTTTTATTTTGATGTTTGTTTTGTTTGTTGTTTGCATTGTCGAAAGGGAGAGTGTGACGATTTGTTTATTATGGATGAAAATTTTATTGTAGTTGGTGAGGATGGAGGTAGGTCCTTTTGGTTTTCTAAGTTTTATGATGTTTTTTTTGTTGTTTTTAGGGGACTAACCTAGGGCCTTAGGGGATCATCAAAGATAATCCTTTCCTACGTTTTATGTACAAAGGCTCGTAGTTCACTTGGTTTGATAAGAACATGTTTTTGATCTTTTTTATTTTTATTTTTATTTTTATTTTTTTGACCAAGTTGAAATAAAGCATGATAGACACCTAAGGGGACTAATCTAAGGCCTCAGGGGATGATAAGCCTTGCCTATGTTGTACATGTAGAGACCACATAGTTCGAACAATGTTGACACAAATCATAACATTTTTTTGGGATTTTGATGTTTTTAAATTTGTTTTTCTTTTAGATGTTTATTTTTTTATTTTTTTGACCATGATGGGATGCACAAGGATCTAATCCATGACCAGTTTCAGGAAATTGCCCCCATCTCAAGAAAAAACTACGTTCTGTAGGAAGATGGATGTTGTTGGTGCAACAAGGTTCAATACTTAATCAGTCATCAAGCCATGGTTGGACATCTATTTTATTATGTGATGAATGGAATTGGATGCTTCAGATAGTGTTGATAGATAATGATGCAAGTTTTATTCAAATATAGTGCCTGTTTGCCAGGTTTTTTCTATGATACCTATTCTAGAAGTGCCACAAAGTGGTTTTCACTTAAAGAATGTTTTATTTCTTTTTACTATTTTTTTTTTAATTTTTTTTTTCTTTGTTAACTTTTTTATTTTTTGGATTTTTACCCTTTTTCCTAGGGTATTTTGACATGTTTCAAGTATAGAACTTCTTGAGATGGCTGTTGCTTAGCGGTTCGGCTAAAGGTTCTCCTTTTGGAGTAGTTAGTAGCCATAACATGCTATGATGGTGAATGAACCGAGCTAGTTGGGTTCAAACTTACCTTTTCCATCTTGATTCAGTCAGCCTCTGGTCATCAATCAGTGTTGTCAACAAGTCATGTCCTTCTTCAATGGCCTCAGCCTGTGTTCTTCCATCCGTGTTCAAATCCTCTCAGGAAAAATAATCTGTCATTAACAGTCTTTATTAGTTCTTCAAGATGGTTTTGTTAGACACTTCAACTGACTATTTCCTTGGGGGTAGTAGGGCATGGAGAATTTGTTGTGGATAGAGAACTTGGAACAAAGTTATTTGACATCTTGGCTCTTGAATGGGGTCCCATTTTCTGTTATGATAGTTTTGGGAATTCCATATCAACATATTAGATAATTCGAGATGAATTTTGATATCTGCTTACTGGTGATTTCAGTTAATGGAATTGCTTCTATCCACTTCATGAAGTATTCAGTTGCAGTAATAATGAACTTATTCCCATTTACCGTGGGAGAGATCTTACCTACCAGGTCTAATCCCCACTGTGAAAAAGGCCATGGTGTTGTGATAGGTCTTAGCTTGTTGGTGCAAGAATGAGGTCACTATGATAATAACATTAGCAACATTTTCTTATGTGTGCAATAACTTCTCACTCTATAGAGGGCCAATAGTATCTTGTTCTTAGTAACTTTTGTGCTAGGTTAGGTCCACTAGAGTGGGAACCACAAACACCTTCATGTACCTTTTGTAGGGTGGTTTAAGTGTCTTCCATGTCAATACATCAAAGTAAAGTTCCTTCTAAACTTCAACGATATAAAGTGTCTTCTAGAAATGTGAATCGAGAAGTCCTATGGGAAAATTTTTTCTTTGGGGTGGTCGTTAAGTGAGAGGGTATGATACCCTATTGGATATAGTCAAATCTATCATGGTATTGTTACCCATTTTTTCACTCATTGGTTCAAAGGGGTAGAATTTATTTTAAACTGAGGAAGATAAGATACATTTTATTATCCTTCTTCATCACATTCAAATGTATAAATGAAAAATCTAAAAAGATTACAACTATAGACCATTACATTCATACACATGCATGTAATAGAGCAAGATTCACATATTTCTGAAAATGTAATCTTTATTGAATGTGATAAGATACATGTGTCTCACACAACAAGCCATGAGACTAACTTTTCCTTGATACAAATAAAGATAAACCAATACATGAATAAATAAAGGAAAATAAATGAGCAAGTAAGAGGGATGACCAGTCATTTCCTAAATGATTGGTTGATGTTTGTCTCACTTTGGTGTTGTCCTCGTTGCTTGTCCTTCCTAGTTTTCATGCGCTCTTGTTCCTGCAGTGGTCAAGCAATGTATTAGAGTTATACTCTAAGAAATGAAAGGTCATAACTATACTCGATCATTTATGTCATTCACCTATGCATGTATTAGCTTATCTCCATGTGCATCAAAGATTAATGAATGCCTTAGGTGTCTAGAAAACCATTTAGTCAACGTACACACAAAAGACAGTCATTTTTTCTAACTTGTTTGTTCCATGTGTAGTTACAAGTGTAGTTATTTTTAGATCAAATAAGTGGAGATAAATGTGGCTCCCACAAGGGTTGAGCCCAGCTCATAGTAATGGTTTGCAAATTTGAATAATATCAGTGCTGCAAGTTAATTTCATTTTCAGATTGCATTGCAAATTCAAGTGAGCAGTGATCTAAGCTTCAATTTAGTCATCATCCAAAGATAAACAAAAGTAACAATGGCAGTAGTCCTTATGCCCATTGATGAGCCTAAAATATGCTCATAATTTGATGATATGATAAACTTTTAAATGATTTCATTTTTGTTATTTCATGGCTGTTTAAACTTTGATGAAACCTTTTATGGGGATATCCTGTAGCAAGACACTTTTATATTCCTGCAGCCTATTATGTTGACTTGATTGCATTTATTGCCCTGTTGACTCCCGAAAATGGCTGGTATATCATATACAGTTCTTAAATGGTGAAGTAGATTTGAAATGTGTGATTAATGAATAGATATCGTGTATGTACCATATGCCTCTTCTTGCGCGTCTGTTACCTTTTGTTTCGCAGGTTGTTGAAGAATGATTGAGTCAAGCCCAGCCAATCTCGGCCTTGCAGTAAAGCCCATTTCCTGCACGACTTTGAGAAAGTTCCGCCAAAGACTCTTTGACCGAAACCAATTTGGAAAGATTTTTAATGGAAAGTCAATCTAGAGAGAGTGGAGCGCTAGATTCTCTTTGAATCGGGTTGAACACATAAATTCATTTATGAAGTTTGTTCCTTGATTCAGGGATATACTTTACTTCCACGTCTTTCTTGGATGAAGTTAGTTAGTTAGTTGTTCTTTTAATTTAAAAATAAGAGACTCCTCCTACGCGAGGTAGTGATAGAGGAGATAGAATGAGTAATAGATGATTTTTAGTTAAGATAGAAACAGAGTAGCAGAGATCATGTAAGAATCAGTATGATAATGAAAGACAGAGTCTGTTTGACCAGAACCAGAGTTTGTTGTTAATTTTCACACCAACAAGACAATGTATTTCATTACATCTTCGCATGAATATAAAGGTCGATGAAGTTACAGGTTTAGCATACGTATGGTGGCGGATGTAAGGAGCCACTTAGTAAGTATCTGTAGTTAATGGATTAGATGTTCTTTCTTTGATATCAATTAACTTTTCATCTTTGAAGTTTTTTATAAAACTCAATCTTGCTTGCTCCTCCCAATACCCAGAATGCATCATGGTATTCCCTCTGACTATATAAAGGCCAGGTTCATGGTTTGTGCTTGAGTCATTATTTATTCAGTTCTATTTTAATCAAGCATAGTTGAGTTAAAGAATTCTGCATTACCATTCTGTAGCTTAGATAGAATTTCTTTCCAGTATGTATTTTTGCTAAGATTTGACTAAAACAGATTCCTAGTGCATATATTTTGCTGCGCCATTTAAAGTCTACATCCCCTGGTTTGACAAGTAAATGAACATCCACAGAAAGATATTAGTCACCTGTCGGAATGTCTAATTCCCAGGAAAGTTTCACTGTGATATTCATATCCTTTTGTGAGTGCATACATTTTTGGCACCGTTGCCGGGGATGGTGTCTAACTAGGAGTCTGACAAAGTCATTTTCAGCATTAGTTTAGTCTGTTAGTCAAAAATTTTCAAAATATTTCAAGCCGTTATTCACCATATTGCATGCATAGAAGAAGAAAAGACGCACTGGGAAGGTTCCTCCCTGAAAATTTGTTTATTGAACTACCATTTGACCCAGCTGATAACGAACCTGAGGAAAACCCATTTGCTCTACTATTCCAGCACCTAGACATGGCAAATAATCCACCTAATAATCCACCTCCTGCATTTGAGTTTCCCATTGTTCCCCAACAAGATACTGATAATCTTAAAAACATCCCCTCTTCCTTGCTCCCAAAGTTTTATTGCCTGGTCACAGAAGATCCAAAAACTTTTCTGTTTGAATTTGATGTCCTCTATCGCAGTTATGACTATAACACCGACGCTCATAAACTGAAGCTATTTCCTTCCACTTTGAAGGAGGGAGCTTTCAGATGGTTCATGAGTCTGGGAAGAGCCATTGTAGATAGTTGGGCAGCCATGCAGACGAAATTTCTTAAAAAATATAAGGAATATTGTAAGAGTGCCAACAAAGGTGATGACATATTCTGAATTCAACAGGAGGATGAAAGTCTGGAAGACTATATTTCAAGGTTTTTGTTTTCATTAAAAAGAAACTCAAACCATACTCTTAACGAGGACTCTCAAAAACTACTCTAAGGGGAATCAATGATGCCTGTATTGATGCCCTGGACCTAATGGGAGGAGGTGATATAACTCAACTGCCTTAGGATGATATACAGAAGATATGCCTTAACTTCTCTCGAGCAATAGTTAAGAAAGGTCGAGGTCATCATGCTTCAGTGGGGAAGTCTTCTTCTGGTGGAGTTTCCCGAATAGAGATCACAAATCTGCTATCTGATTTCAAGCAGGACATCATTAATAATATGGCTACACAATTGGATACTATGCAAGCTCGAAAAAAACATGCAGAAGCTGAGGTAGCTTTGGCTGAGTTCTGTCCCTACTGTAGACAAAAGAAGCGTGATTGCAGATGCAAGATGGTGGCTAATCTGGAAGCCAGACAACTGCCTACTAATTTCAAACCAGTGGAAGGTGATGATGATCAAGTGTTCTTTGTTGCACCAAGGAGACCATGGGCCCAAAGGCAAGGTATGCCTCAAGACCCTTTAAATTTTGGTAATCCCTATTCTGGCTATAATAACCAATGGCAACAAGCATATTGACCACCACCACCATGGAATCCACCTCAACCAAGTTGGTCTAATTATCAAACCCCATGATGTAGTCTCTCCTCCAGGAGAGGGGTTAGCGGTAGCCACAGGTCAATGGGCCCCCACCTTGGAAGTGGCAGCAAAATCCTCAATGGAGAGGTCCTCAACAATGGCAAAACCAGTCTCCTAGGTTCCTGCAGCCTCCACAGCCACAACAACAGGCCCTTATGCCGCCTCTCCGCAAAGAACTACCACAAATCCCCGGACTCCTCCAAAGCAAATGCCTATGCCTGCCCAGCCGTTGCCTAATCCCAATAATTAGCAACAGCAGCAGCCTCAACAGCCTGTGTATATTTCTGAAGCCAACCAATATCAAGCTTATGCCTTAAATGTTAATGATATCCATCTGAGGTCTGGAACTACTTTACCTGCTCCCAAACCACCTCTGATTACAGAAATATCTGATTCACCCTTTGAAGAATCTAATGCACCTGCTGTTTCCACTGAACACATGCCTATACCCGATACAGTTTCTATAGAACCTGTTCTGCAGAGACAAGATAAACTACCTTTTCCTCAGAGGTTGCCAGTAATCAATCTGTAAACCATGGAAGAACTCACTTTGATATAACGATCAGCTCAAGAATGTGTGAAAATTATAAATCCTTTGTTTCGTGCTACAAAGATGTTCCCATTTTTTTGGAAAAGCTTATTAAAGAAGCCCTGCTTAAGAAGCCTCGGATAAAGAAAAAGGATCCCCAAAACAATCTAAGCGTCTTGGGGAAATTCAATATCGAGTAATGTTGAAAAATGTAGTCATTCCAAAGTATATATTGATCCTAGAAAAGCCTTGTAGTACGATACATATAATGGCTGTTGTAAAAATGTTTTGATTGATTTAGGAGCTAATGTAAATGGACAAAGCATACTATGGACTCCCTTGAATATTCTGCTAAACATTAGTTCACACTCCAGCTCGCAGCCTTTGCATACTTCCATACCAAACCTGATGGGATGATAGAAGATATAATTGTCACTCTTGAATCTTGGGAGTATCCTGCTGATTTTACAATATTATCAATTAAGGCAACTTTATGAGGGTATCCAGTTATCCTTGGTAGGCCATGGTTAGCAACTGCTGATGCTTTTATAGGATGCCATTCTGGAGATATGACCATTTCTGATGGGCAGTCCACAAAGAAATTGGCTTTGTATCTGCCTGCTAAACCTCAACCAGATTTGTCCCAACCTGTTTGGCCAGATGTGGGAGAAGAAATTGAAGAAGCCAATTCTTTGGCTCAATTGATGATGCTTCAAAATGATCCATTCTCTCAACTTCAAAGTGAAGATGCTTTACTTTTTCAAATTCTGCAATTCAATCTTGATGCAGATAATTTATCTGATCCAAGTGACAGTCAGCATCAATGTTTCCTGCAACAGCTAGATTCCGAGAGTTCATTGCCTAAACTTCCGACAATTTTTCATAACTTGCTTCCACAAGAGGTACAAACATTACCTGTTGATTCTATGAGTAATCTCATTAAGCAGATAGAATTGTCTCCAGATCATTGTTTGAATGTTAGTAGCAAGTTGGCTCAGTCTTAAGAGGATGACTTATTAAAAATGCTACAAGAACAACATAAAGCTTTTGCATGGGAATATGGGGACATGCAAGGAATCGATCCTCGAGTCTGTACTCATAGGATATATATCAAAGAAGATTGTTCACCAGTTAGACAACCTCAGAGAAGAGTAAATCTAGCACTTAGAGAAATAGTGAAAAATAAACTTCAAAAGTTGCTTGATGCTGGTTTTATTTATCCAATTTCTGACAGCCAATGGGTTTCTCCATTAGTCATTGTCCCCAAGAAATGAGGAAAATGGAGAGTATGTGTAGATTACAGAGAGTTGAACAATGCCACTAAGAAAGATCATTTTCCATTACCTTTTGTAGACCAAGTACTAGATTCACTGTCTAGTAAAAGATATTTTTCTTTCTTAGATGGTTACAATGGGTATAATCAAATAAAAATTACCCCTGAAGATCAAGACAAGACCACTTTTACCTATCCATGGGGAACATTTTCTTATTCGGTCTTGCCTTTTGGCTTATGTAATGCACCAGCAACATTTCAGAGAGCAGTAATTAGTATATTTGCTGATATATCTCATGAATGTATGGAGATTTATATAGATGATTTCACTAATATGGAGTCACATTTGAAGAAGCACTGGTGAATTTAGAAAAAGTATTAAAAAGGTGTAGAGAGAAAAAATTGTCTCTAAACAGTGAAAAGTGCTTTCTAATGATGGAAGAAGGTATTTTTCTAGGTCATCATATTTCAAAGAATAGAATTCAGGTTGACCCTGCTAAAATTGAAGTTATTCAGAATTTACAAACTCTTGCAAAACAAAAAGATGTTATAAGTTTTCTTGGTCATGCAGGGTATTATAGAAGGTTTATAAAAGACTTTAGTAAAATTGCTAGTCCAATTTATGCTTTGTTAACAAAGGATTCCCAATTTGAGTGGACCGAGGCCTGTGAAAAATCCTTCCTGCAGCTAAAGGACTTGCTTACCAAAGCCCCTATTCTTCAAGGTCCAAAATGGAACCTGCCTTTTCACATACATGCTGATGCATCTGATTTTGGTATAGGAGCAGTTTTAAGTCAAAAAGAAAATTCAATTGAACATGCTATCTACTTTATCAGCAAAAACCTTCAAGGTCCTGAGCTCAACTATACTGTTACAGAAAAGGAATTGCTTGCAGTAGTATATGCTTTGAATAAATTCAGGCATTATGTCACAGGTTATCAGATATTTTTCCACACTGACCATGCAACAATCAAGTACCTGATGAACAAACCTGCCATTTCTGGTAGATTGGCACGATGGCTCCTGTTGTTACAAGAATTTGATATCACAATCATTGACAAACTAGGAAGAGCTAATGTCGTAGCTGAATTTTTATCAAGACTTCAATCAGCTGCATCTGAGGAACAAGAGGTCATTGATGATAGATTTTCAGATGAACACTTGTTTTCCATTGTTGCATATACACCCTGGTATGCAGATATTGCTAATTATCTGGCAGCAAACAGAATACCAGCTCATTTTTCCCCAAAAGAAAAGAAGTTGTTGACAGAGAAAAGTTTCAACTTTACCCGGATTGCCAATTGTCTGTTTTATACTGGCCCTGATCAAGTAATGCGAAGATGTGTAAGAGAAGATGAGACTTATGATATCTTGCAGCATGCCTCCCATGGATGAACTCATGTGAGGGCATTGCAGCAAAAAAATAGCAAATGAAAATTCTACAACAGGTATTACCGCCAACATTGCTAAGGATGTCAGGCCTATACAAGGAAGTGTGACAGATGCCAGCGTATGGGAAGACCAACTAAGTCAGATGAAATGCCACTATATCCGCAGGTAATAGTCACCCCTTTTGATAAATGGGGGATGGATTTTGTGGGACCAATTGATCCACCATCAAATGGAAAGTCATATATTCTAGTTTGCACGGATTATATCACAAAATGGGTCAAGGTAAAAGCTATGACTAATGCCTGAGATAACAAAGTTGCTGAATTTTTGTATGAACAAATTTTTACCAGATTTGGAGTTCCTAGAGAGCTTGTAACTGATCAAGGAGCTCAGTTTACGTCAAATCTGATCACTGCACTTATGAATGACTATAAGATCAAACACAGGAAGTCTAGCCCCTATCATCCTCAAGCTAATGGTCAGGCGGAGGTAACAAACAGAGAAATTGAAGCAATCCTCACAAAGACAGTGCAGATTCATAAGAAAGACTGGAGTAATAGACTTTCTGAAGCAGTTTGGGCTTACAGAACTACATGGAAAACAACAACTGGGTTTACACCTTTTGAGTTGCTCTATGGGAAAACAGCTATGTTACCCATTGAATTTGGAAAATATAAAACTTTGATGGGACAAATTTCTTGAACTCTAATAATAATTTATCCAGCTATCGTATGACCGGCTCGCAGAGCCAAATACTTTGACTAATAAGAAAAGTCAGCCTCAAGTAAAGTGATACGTGTAAGTAATCCAATGAAGAGAAAGAGATGGCATGATCAGCACATCAAAACCAAAAAATTTCTGCTGGAGATTGGGCTTTGTTATATGATTCCAGGTACCAAGAAAACCAGGGTAAACTCACAACACGCTGGCTTGGCCCCTATGAGGTTGAAAATGTGTTT
>VDFB02027929.1:0-16830 GCA_007258455.2 Sequoia sempervirens | reverse complement strand
CCAAGACCTAGTGTGGATGTGAAAAACACCTCACGACATTGAATCAAGGCCTCATTAAGTCCAATTTATCATCAATTATTCCCTAAATCAAGCAAGTTGTCTTTTTTCCATGGTACACCACAACAATAAAAAAAAGAAATTAAGAATATTTTAGATAGCAGAGTTGAAAGGAGCACCACAAATAGGTGTTATGAATAATATTTAATAAAATTGAAAGGAATACTTGTAGAGGGCATGTCTTGGACCTCAATGGTTGAGGTAAATCATATTGGTTTTACTAATACTAGAAAGTGATGGAATCACTTCTTTTGACTCTAATCTTAGGTATGTTTGATGTAGAGCATCCCAATGTGTAGGATTAAATCTACATCAACAAAAAAATCATTTCTTCTTATTTCATTTGTGTGGCTCTACTACTTTTACAATCACCAATCATTCACTAAAAACTCACATTTCATCGTAGTTACATACCTAAGCTTTCTCTAGGAAATATATGTTCTAATGTGATCCTTCAATGTCATATTTACTTCCGATTTAAGTTTCATATTATCATAAAGGTGTCAATTGGTCTCTAAAATTTACTAGGATTGGTAAATTCATACCTCTAAGTATAAACTTCATGGCTTGCAATTTAGCTTTATAAATTTTGCACCAAATAAAGGAATGCATAACAAAATACACTAGAACCTTGAGATTGCCCATGATGTGCATTGAATGAAGATCCATCATCACCACATTTGATTTGGGGGATTCAACGGCATCTAGTTGATTAAAAATTGCACATGGAATTGAGCTTGTGCCACCTTTGTGGTTGACAACAATTATTCTTATGATTGGGAGTAGATATAGACATCATTTAGAATTAGCAGTAGGAATAGTTGAGTATAGTACAATATAATAGCAATATCCTTTGATTAATTTAATTTTACAAGACATTTTAATGAAATGGTTGAGGCATAGCATAATAAACCCACTACAATAGATACAGTACCTTGTTTTGTGACTCATAATTAAATAAGATTCATTCCTTATTGTTCCATTAAGTTGTTGTGAGCTTGATTATCTAGTTGGAATGGTTGTATAATTTTTTCTAATCGGACCCCTCTAGCCATGACTATTATAATAGCTAACTTTGAATGCATTTGTATGACATATGTCACATACTTTAAAATGAAATTCAATGCACAATTAATTCATCAACACCTAGAAAATAAAATATCATGGAAGAAAGAAAGAACAAATATAGCACACTTCAATTTATAAAAGGATAAATGAATTGCATTTGTATATTTAGGTCATCTCAACGTTGATGAATTTTATCTTCAATATTTATTATTATTAATCTAGCTAACCATGAGGGTTGACTTAAGAGAACACACTCACTTATTGAGTGAGCAATCTCCCTAAAGATGTTCTCAAACACCGCCTTGTCATATTCATGTAGCAAGAAGACATAAGTGAGTGAATCTTTATACACATCTTCTGTCAAATCATTCTTGCATGTTTGATAAAATTTTCTATAATAGCTTGAGTTCACAATAGTTTAGATCAAACCCGCCCATTCAAATTCTAAGATACTCATTATACTAGCACAAATAATTTTATAACAATAACAAAATAATATAAAATACCATCAATATGTTTCTTCCATCATCAATTTTAAAATTAAATATACCTTAACACTAACATTTTAATTTATTATTTATTCTAACTCTTAGCAATTTAAATTAATTTATATTTATATTTGATTAACTTAAATTATTCATATAAAATATTTAATTTCTTTACAATGATTGATTAGAGCGAGATATCTATTCATAAAGAAATGGGAGCTTATTTTCTCTATACATAAACATAGATTTGTGGTTTAGGGAAACTCCACACGTATTATGTTTCTTATTTCTAATATTTTATTTAATATAAATAAATATGCTATTTACAATTTAAAAAGATTTCTGGATTTGGCCTACGTTAGTGCATTAAGTCTATGCTATGCTTATCATCTGCACTTAAAAAAATTATTAACGAAGAAACATGTGGGCCAGGTTTCAGTCCAAGATGCCCATTCCTTTTAAACACAAATTTATGCTTACTTTCCTCTTTGTTTTCTTCTGCGCTCCTTTCACCTAATTATTATATGGACTAAAAAATCAACCTCACATGCCACAATTATACTCACAAAATTCCAAAACTATGCTTATTTATAGAATTGCACTAAATTAGCAAATGGACATTTTTAATATACTTTATATACTAGCACTTGCACCGGAGGGGGTGCAAGGGTTATGCCGATAGAAAAATATAGAGAAGTAAGAAGGGGAGAGACATGCAAATTATCATTAGCAAAGGTAACAATGTTTGACATTAGAAGATAGTAGTAGGTAAATATACAATGTGATTATACAATGTTTGAATCTCAGTAATAGATTGAGAACACGAATCATTACATTTTTTTTGGAATAGATGGATATATTGCATGATGTTTGCTTCAATAGTGCTGTTGTTGTAGGAGTGTACATGGAATGTAGTGTTGGGTGCATGGAATAAACGGATTGGTCAATGGAAATGCAAGGTATGGAAAGGATGGCTGGGGGTGTTATTTGGAGTGCGTGTGGGTATCTGGAGAATACTTGTATAATGGTGGTGCAGTGAATGATTATGATCCATATCAAGAAATTTACCATAAGCAGGTGTAAGGTGTAGATCGAATGTCAATCAAGATTAGGAGGATTCAGAATGTGGGGGGTGATGGGTAAACATGGATTTGGTAGGTGGTACATGGATGAATTGATTTAATTTGGATAAGGTGGATGGAGTGTTGGATCTATTGTGGATGGAGTAAGATGCGTGTACCTCTTTTGCCACATGTAGCTGTTGTTTTTTTTTTTGCAATCTCATTGAGATGTAGACATCTCGATTAGGGAGCCATAAGAGTCCTTATGATAAAGTGTTGTTGTCAATGCATGGTTATTCTGAGATTTGGATATCATGGATGTCCCAACTTATGATGGTGTACATTAACGTTGATGGTTTGGATTTTCTTTTTCCAAACTTGGGAGGCAAGCAATGGTAGGTGGATTTGGTGATTTGTTTGGGCCAAAATGTGTGCATATGTCTTTTTTGGTTGCTATTGAAGCTTTTTTGTGCACCATTGGACTTTCTTTTACTAAATCTTTCTTGTGCACTATTGGACTTTATTTGATGGAAGAGCTTCCCTTCTTGATTTTTTCCCCATAGTTTCTTTTACTGATGGAGATTGGTAGGGATGTTTTTGTGTTGTATTTTATGGTATCCATCTGCATATTATTTGTCGAATTTTTTGAATTTATTTGTCCCTTTTTTTTTTTTGGGTGGATGGGATGATGTGTGAATCATGGTTGAAGGTATGAAGTGTGGTAGCATTGATAGCAGCTTTATCATAAGGACTCTACAGTCTCCCAAATGTTGACTCTTCTTTTTTTGTGGAACAGCTACATGTACATTTAGGAGTGAGCATCTCATGGGTGGATGGAACAATAGGTGGTATATGTATATGGTTTATTGGATGTTTGGATTCTTGATGTTGATTTTGCGTGGTATTGCTTGAAATATGCTTTGGTTCATGTTCTTGATATGGATCAATTTGGTAGTATGGATTGTATGCAAAGGGGTTTGTTGTATTTTCATGGAGGGATGGGAAGTGGCTCAATATTGTATTGAATGTGATAAGTCTTTGTATGTCTTAAAAATGACCAATACTTTAGGAGGATTCGCCAGCTTGGAGCAACCAGTTGTAGGAGTATACAAAGCTGGAACATCCACTTGCATGTGATTGCAAATGCGCCAGCTTGGAGCAACCATTTGTAGGAGTATACGAAGCTAGAACATCCACCTGCATGTGATTGCAAATGCTTGGTAAGTATAGAAATAATAGTTTCTATGTATATCAATATGGTAAGGTGAAGATAAAAGAAAAACAAATATAGCTTTCTTGAGGGACTGGGGTGTTAATGTATGTGTACCTGTACTCATCATAAAGAGAGAAGACGTAGTCGGAGCTCTTCTTTTTTCCTGATAATTGTGAATGGATTATTCTTCATTCTTGAGTATCGATCAAAGGTAAATGGTGGGTCGATCCTAAGTCCGTGTATTGATTTAACTCTAGATATAGCTGTAAAAGTTAATCCTTGTCTTTCTTTTTTGCCTATATCGATTGTTGCTCTTTCGATTGTCATTCCTTGGGATTTATGTATTGTAATTGCCCATGCACTGCAAAGTGGTAATTGCCTCTGAGCACCTAGTGATATGGGTGATATAGGAATAGTTTTTGGGGCATGGATGCTCCAAGGTGGGCCATTGTAAGTATCAAATTTTACTACCACATATAATGGTAAATCTGGTGGTTTGGAGCTTTCCGTGTATACAATATCTACAACTTGTCCAAGAGAACCATTTACAAGGCCTGCTTGAGTCCATAGGTTTGTAGTTAGCATGATGCATTGGCCTTTACAGAGTAGGAGTTCATGGGGAAGCTTGTCAGCATCATTGTCAATCTTTGATGGTAGGGTTGTTTTTATTGCAATACTAAGTGCAATAGGAAGATTTAATAGCTGTATCATTTTTTTGTTGTGTGTTCCAACCAAGTCATTGGTCGGGAATAGGTGCATTGCTAGGTCGAAAGACTTGTTTTCTTTGTGTGATAACTCTTTGTTTGTGCGACACATTAGTAGCTCCCAGTCTTGTTCAGTCGGTTCTGCATTACGGATGTTTTGTAGAGTTCTTCGAAAGTCAATTTGAGCTTGTGTGTCTCCATGTTGTCGAAATATTTTTTCTAGTGTGATAACAATAGTGAATTGTTCCCAAAGGGCTTTCACATCTGTGTGGGCGACATATATAGGTTTGTCCATTACAGGAGGTAGCTGTGCAAAGTCACCTACAAGAATGATAGATCTTCCACCAAAGCATAAGTGTTGTTGGTGGGGGAAAGCCTCGCGTAGCCTAGTATCGATTTTTAAGAATAATTTTGGGCCTAGAAAGCTTAGCTCATCAACTAGGAGGTATTTTATGTGTCTCATGCTATGTTGGAACATTGCAAGCGACTGACCCTTCAATGGATGCATTTCTTTGATTGGAATCTTCAAGGCAGAATGTATAGTTGAAGCATGTATGTTGAATGCTGCGATTCCTGTAGGAGCAACAACAAGGAGAGGGCTATGTTGTTGTGGCACTAAATTGGAAAGGGAGTGTTTAATGCAATGAATAAGATAGGATTTTCCTGTTCCTGTTGTGCCTTGTATGATCATGTACAATGGTTTTTCTATTTCATAAGAATTGTAGTGGTCCATAACAAGTGTCAAAGCGAGTTGTTGTTTGGGAGAGAGTGGATATGGGAGGTTGCTAAACTCAAAGGGTGTTGGGCTATCATGTTGGTCCACCTTGTTTGTGCATATGAAATGCTCTGCAGTTTCATGTAACGGTTGAGGTATTGTACAGGCATTCCAGTTGTGGCAAGTGTCAAAGTCACGTCTTCCAAGCATATCGAGGGAATTAAAATTCCTGCTAGTACCAAGACCCAATTGCGATAAGAACTCCCATTCATTCAATTGAATTGTATTGCCTATATTGTTTTGATCTTCTGGCTCCTCTTCCTCTTCTTGACTTACTTGTTCATCAACTATACGTCAACATGCCACACACAGTATTTGCGTAAATTCATCTCCTTCCAATTTGCAACAATTTTCTCTTTCTCGATACCAATGTCTGCTTCAATGTTGCGAAAGTGCTTGTAAAGAAGTAGTTCACTCCAACAAAATGTTTCGAAATGTTCTGAATCCTCCTTTGGAATAGCAGTAAATCGAGGGAAGACACTGATAATTGCCTTATGTTTCCTTTCTTTCCACTTGTACTCTTTGCGACTTGATGAGAATGAGAATGTTCGTGCAGATTCAAGTAGTGTTACTTTATCCATTTCAAGAGGACGTTGTGTATATTTATGGATGTAGGTCAGCTCCAATGCATTTTCGTTTCGGTTTGTTTGGATTCGGTTGAAAACTTTTCTACCAACATTAAGCACCATAAAATCACGATTACAAACAACAAGGGGCAACTTTTGTAACATATGGCACATTTCTTGTGCACCTATATCACGATCAGCAATAATTTCGGACATGAATTTTCTGTATGCTGCAAGTGCCTTGTCTTGGGGTGCTTGCTTTTGACATATGCGTGTCAACATATCAAGGCAGCTCTCAGATTTTCTTTCTGCCTTCGCGGCATATTTTGCAATGTACTTTAGAACTAGTGTTTTTGAAAGCACGGGCTGACAATCCATATTGGCCCTCCATATGGAAAGCATTGCTAGACTATGTATATTCAATCTATCATCATTACGTGCAGGGCAATAGGTTTTTTTCCCAGCTTCGTCACTGCACAATGAAGAGTTGGTACATTCAGGCCAGGGTGCACTATAGCGACACTCCATGTTGTTCCCTTTCTTGCGAAGGCAGGTTGATTCAGAACACTTGGTATGTCTTTGGACACGGTTAAGTAACTCTTCATAGTCAGTAAGTGTGTTTGTATCAAATATTTTGGGTGTTGTTAGTAAGCATGGATCGTCTTGCGAAGATCGATGGAATGTGTTGCTTCTATCTCCCAGATTTCGAGGATTCCAAGCACTGACATATCTATCAAAGAATGATTTTGCTATGTCTACATCTGTATGATTGCTCCAGTTAAGAGTGTCCATGTTTGGTGCACCCTCAATCCAAAGGAAGCCATGTACATGTGCAGACCCTCGATGTTGCCACTCATATCTATACCAGTAGTTTGTTGCGCAATATAGTTTCTCTAAGACTTCTTCACGAAACGCTGTGAATCTTTGATGCAAGTATAAGGATGTGGTATGTGGGTTCATAACAATGTTATCTATGCGATCTTTATTGTTTAGTGATGTTTGGGTTGCCCCCTTTGTAAATAGTTGATGTAAATCAGGCCATTTGGTGTCTGCAGCACTTAAGGTGAAGAATAGTGTTGGGGAGCCTATTTGGTTGATCATGTTTGACAATTCACCACGAGACTTATTCCAATATGCTCGTGTCCCTCTAAGGGATGATCCGTAATGCATCAGTTGTTCAGCTAGTTTAGTGTCAGGCAATGTTTGTATATGGAGGCGAAGGCTGTCTATGGTAGTTGGTATGCAGTCCTCAGCATTTTTCTTGACAAAAATGGAGGCAACACCTTGGCTTCGGTGACGCATCAATAGATTCAAGACAAAATATCTAAACCTTGGGTGCCTTCCAAATCTATTATCATGGAACCTCATTAGGTGCAACACATATTCATGCATTTCAATTTGTCTATAGTGAGGTTGTAAATGTAATGCATTGCCATTGGGAAACAAAGAAGGAAAAGCCATGTCTAGAAGTCCTTCAGTATTGTATTCATTAACTGGTGATGACTCAAGTGTTGGCCAATCTATAATGGTGTGATTGTGATCTCTAACTTGCAATGTTTCTTTTATGATTTCTAGTTCATGACGTTTATTTGGTAGCCTAGCCATGAAGGATGAGGAGCAAGTGAATTCAGTGTCGGGTGAGTCTGCGTTAAATTTGGAAGCACTAATTGGAGCAACAATATTGTGATCGTCAGCATTAATGTTATGAAGCATAGTGGAAATGTCTGTATTTGTATCAGGGAGCTCCTGAAGGGATGCAAAATCCACCTCGACATCTTTGTAATATGGGTCATTTGTGATTTTATATTTCAGTGCAGCCCACACACGATGCCTACTTACATAGCAGTCATAATGGTCACCTCTTGTATTGGTTCTTCAAACCACCAACACATCCAAGTTTTCTATTTTATGTGGCAAGTATTTTGCTATGGTGTTGATGTCTTGTGGGAAACAAATTGTGTGGCCACTATATTTGTATTGGCCTCCACGAGCATGTGTTACTTGTATTATTGGATTGACTCGTGCTATTAACATTTCTTCGACTTGTGTTAGTGTTCGTAGCTCGTACGGCTGTACTCCTGGGTCCATTAAATTAGTTGCTGAGAAACGATGTCTACCTGTCTCACGGAAGCATCTAAAACAAACTGGACCGGTTTGTGTTGTGTTGGTACGGATTCCTGGGTAGCATTCATGGCAAATTGTGCAAGTTGGTAAGTTGGATAGTTTATCTAGTTTTGAACGAAATCTTTTTGAAGCGTCTATAAAGTTTTGTTCAGAATGTGGTAAGCTTGTGGATTGATTTTGCCGTGTGTGGATTGTTTCATGTGTGCATGCTGACAAACCTATGTTGAAAGTGTGTTCATTTTGGGATACACATTCGTATGGGTCAATGTTGTGTTGGTTTGATTGAAAAGAAGGTGGTGTATTGGCTTCTATTGCTTGTTTTCCTATGCGTTCGAAATGACGGCGAATGTTGATTTCTTCTTTATGTTGCATGTAGTAGTTATGAGTTCTTTTACGGGATTGTATGCTTTTAGGGGTAGAGGTCGCCATCTGTAAAGGAAATATGAACTATAATTATCAAATGAACAATTACAAATACATACAAAATTGAAGAAGGTAAACATTAATTTTGATGAGTTCTTCGATCACTATATTCTGTGAAAAGTTGTTGAGATACAATTGGTATGCTATATACATGAGTAATTTGGTAGAAGAAACATATCACAGTATTTTCATATTTTTTATAACATTGATATATTCAATATACATGTGATTTTGAAATTCCATGTATGGAATGAAAATTCTAGAAAGTATACTATATAAGGTGTTACAAAATTTCATATACATTATATGAGTGCTTGAGGTACATCTAAACACTAGCAATATGAGACATAGTAGCAATTTCACTCAAGATGAGCAAATTCTCTGCAACAAAATCTAGCTTGTCGACCTTTGTGATTGTTGATTTGACCCGTCCTTGAGCAACACTTGAATCATAGGAATTTGTGATTGTGAAGATAAATTGCTTGAATAACACTCCTTTCACTATGGTTTTAGCTTCAATTTTTGTTCCATAATTGAATTGTAGCATGTATAAATTATCTGCAGACATTCCAAGGAGTTTGGTAGCTGGTTCTTCAAAAGCAACAAGCCCATAATATTCCTGTATGATCTGCGACCTTTAGCTGGAGTATGTATCTATAGGTACATTTAGGAGTAGTAGCTTTGCACTTGGAACAATACCATGTCTGATCATCATTCTGGACAACTTTCTTTTTACATTGTCTTCCATCTAAGTCAAGGGGGCAAGATGGATAGCATAATGAATTTGTTTTTATGTATTGCACTGATGCTTTTAGAGTGCATTGGAAAGTTTTTTTCACACTGGTAGTTTGCTCTTCAATATCAGCAATTGATTTCCTCATAAGCACGAGAGGTGCATCCAATGGTTGTGTATTCAATGGAGTGACATTAGCCCCATTCTGTTCAAACCATGATTTGAGTTGTTCGGCCTCCTCTATTCTTGGGTTTACAAATAGGTGGGTGCTTGCCAACGTGCTTATGACCTTGCCATTATACTCAGTGACACGGCCATTTTTTATTGCAAGTACGGACACATGTTTTAAGTGATAGCTCTCCTGCAGTTGCTTGCCTTCCTTTTCAGTTGTTGGACCCCATAAAGTAATATTAATGGTAGATGAAGAGGTATCTATCAATTTGATGCTCCTTCGAAGAACTTCAGTCCCATCCCTCCTCCTTATGGTTGAGCTTGGGTCCACACATATGACTATTCCAATAACATCAACAAGGATATTATTGTTCAATTCTAAAATGTCCTTAAAGGGTGTGAAGGAGAACTTATGTTTGGGAATTGCAAGGTCATCTTCTGAGTGAGAAATTTTGGATTCCTCAACTAAAAGAATTTCAAGCTGGCTATTCAGTTTGTTGTACAACCTATTAGCTGACTTAATAGTCCCACCAGATATTGTATATACTTCTCCAAAATGTACATTCATGTAATGAAGGTTTGCAACTTCATTAAAGCATGTTATTCGTATTTCAGTGCACTCACAATCAACAATATCAAAAGAGAAGACCTGCCCTTGTCCCTTCTGTGTGTTGAAGTGGTGCATCTATTTTTTCATGGTAACACGACCCTTTATAAGCCACCTTGTCTGAAATGGATTCAAATTTCTAATGGGTGTAATATTGGATGGGGAGTCTTTCTTTTGTAGGGAAGAGGCTAACCCAAACATTGCCCTTTGAGTAGGTGGCTTTGTCACCATAGGAATGTTACTCATGCTTGTAGATGGAGTAGTTGAGTTTGTAGTAGTTACTTTCTGGACTTGCTCTTCAAACAGGTAGGCAGGTTGACCAATGATGTCATGTTGCAAACATGTGATTTCTAATTTGGAGATGACTATCCACCTATAAAGATTAAACGAGTCAGTATTTTGAGTACAATTAAATGTGGTAGAGCTGATAAAAATGCTAGGCTACAAATTGGTAGTTGTGAATTTTGTAGATATGCATGCAAATAGCGTGGCTCACCTTGAATTGCAAAGAACAGGGCAACTGTATCCTATCAATTTGAGTATAGATCCTTTCTGGAGTTCTTTAGAAGCTATGCATTGGTTGTACTTTGTTGGAAGTGTTGCCTTCTGCTTATGTACCCCATCGGAGAGATCCACTCTATATCGATCAACCAATTTGAGTGCATGGCCAAACGGTGCAATTTCTAATGCTTGTAGATGGGGTTGCAAGTTTAGGTTACCATTATTCATCAGCTTGATTGCATCCTTAGTCAAGGAATATTTTGTCAGGAGAGGTGGTTGCGGTACTATAACATTGTTATCAAGGCTTATAGGCGTGGCTTGTACTTGTTGGGTTTGCTGTTCAAAGAGGTTGGTGGGCTCGCCAATGATATCTTGCGGCCCACATATGATTTCTAATTCCGATATGACGATCCACCTATGAGTGTAAAATAAAGAAGTATTATCAATAGGATGATATGTAAAATAATGGAGTTCATGAAAGATAATCTAAAAGTTTTGATTTTGCATATTGTAGCAAATTACTAAAATATGATGGCTCACCTTGAATTGCAAAGAACAGGGCAGCTATATTTAATAAGTTTAACTATAGAGCCCTTTTGTAGTTCTTCAGAATCTATGTGGTGGTTGTACTGTTTTGGAAGTGTAGCCTTCTGATTATGCACCCCATCAGAGAGTTGTAGTATATAGCGATTGGTTGGTTCAGGCCCATGTCCAAACATTGAAATATCTATTGCTTGTAGATGGGGTTGTAGGTCTACGTTTCCATCATGGATCATCTTAATTGCGTTCACAGTCAAAGAAAACATTGTGGCAAGAGAGCGAACTAGTCCTTGCAAAAGTAAATTGTAGTTGGCAGCTATTACTTACTTTCAATGATGTATAAAAAGCATACTTTGTGAAGTGTGAAATTAATATGTTGTATACCCAACAAAATATACTTAACTAATTCGATAATATTTTAGAAAGCAACAATGTTCTTGAATGCGACCATACAAGTAGTAGTTTAAATAAAAGTGTGTATAGAAGTTACATAGAGTTAAAGTAAATTTAGAATAATACCTGTAAATGTGATTTTGAATAGGTATGTATGTCAAAATAGTGGCCTTTAGAAGTTAGCTTGCTGCACTTGTAAGGAAAACAAAAAGGGAGAGTGTAGTGAGTAAAAAATTTAGTTCACGCTATTAAGTAATCTAACTAAATTGGATGCACTCTAAATGTTTAGATTTGCATTCTATGCTAAAGGAATAAGAGGAAACATGCTTTCTAACAAATGAGTATAAAAGTAGTGCATTAATAGCAAGGGATAAACAACGAATGAGAATACAATAAGATTAAAGAGAGTTACTTGGTTCATAAATGTTTTAACCTATTATTGGAGAGCACTAATTTTATGTGGATTGTGTTCTGGTTGAGGATACATCTATCATGTATGTTAATATAGTATACTAGAAATGTGAAATATGTTAAAAGAATGGAAGTGAGTACAATATTATCGTTCTACTAAGTGATCAAATTTTAAGGAATGTAGGTGAAAAAATGAGACAATTATTGAAGGAGAGATATAGCATTTGTTGGCGATATATATTTGTTGGAGTGAACACAATGGTTAGACTATGCGTAGTTGAAGTCAAATGAGGAAAGGTTTGCAACACATTATATGCAAACTACTATTCTTAATTATATGCAATTGAACATGGCATTTGTTTTTTGGAATTTCGACATATGGGTGAAGTAAAGATATACAAAACAAAAGCAAAAGTCAAGAACCAAGATGCAAAATGATAGCGAGAGAACAATGTATACATATTTTCAAAGCAAAAAATGTGTTACATGGTATTGTAGTAGGTGACATATTGGATCTTTTTATTGTGAGGAGAAGTGCCTTGTTCATAGTATATTGGAGCTTACATTTGTTTAAGGGAGTTACAAAATATCCAACTATCCATAAGTTGGTAAAAGCTGAAGTTATATCGTTATATCAACTACTATATCCACATTTATAGTGATAATGTATCTTAGGGATGGTTCAAGTAATTTTGGAACGCTTCTTTAATGTAGATAGAGCCACCTTGTCCGTAGAACTCATCCGCTTTCATTTCACGAAGGAAAGTACAAAATGAACTCAACTTCTCACAAGTTGAATGGAACTCATGTACTGTTACTTCCATTGACTGAATGTCCAAATCTTGGACACTTTGCATGTTTTGAACTGTGGCCTTCGCTTGTTGTAGCAAGTCCAAGCAACTAACTGTAATGTCATTTGCAAAATCTTGTATCTGACTTGTAGAGTTTTGATTTCCATTAATTGACGGTGTCGAATTGGCTGACAACATTGGCCCACTGGAACTACTGGAGATATCAATAATATCGATTGCTATTTAATTGACGATGTTGAGTTGTATCTTACAACCTATGCTGCAATAATATATGTTTTGTGTTAGTGTTTAACCCTATGCTCCAATAATATATGTGTTTTTTAAGTGGTAATTTATCATTTTTTACAATTTTACTTATGAATAATAATTATTGCTAATATTATTTTTAAAAAGACAATTATATTTAATATCAAGCAATAACTATACAAACAACTAAATATCCAATTGATAACTATTTGATACTAATGGATATTATATTGTAAATAAATCATTAACTATAACTTTTCGATACTAAAGAATACCACATTAAATAATAAAAAAAGTAACTTAATTGTAATTGTTTTCATTATTTAAAATAGATAAATAACTACATTATATATATAAATATCCGCATGACTGAATCTGATTATTTATATTCTCTCCATACAAATTTCAAAATGAAACCGATGTATCAATACTTGAATTGCTTTACTCAAGCAAAGAAAATCAATAGAATATTTTGTTAAATATTCTTATTAGATCTGCACAAAAAATTAGACGAAAGGGTGGCATACGAGTGCCGAATATAAAACCTACTTTAGATCAGGCATACTCCAACTCGATAGCAGATAATAAAAACATGGAGGTGGAGGAGAAAAAGAAGGGTAATATAACTATACTAAACAATTAATTTTATGAACCTCACCATTGCAAAATTAACAAAACCTTATACCAATTGTAAAACTGTAAAACAACAAAAATCCTTAACCCACATTACCTAATAATCATAAGTTGAATCTAAGAGGGCACATAGGTTTTAGTTGAGATGCGTGGCATATTGCAAAAAGGTTCACGTGCCTTGACTGTGCTACCACATTTTCAAAACTGCCCACGTACCTTTACTGGCATGCCACGTTTTTGCAAACAGTCCACGTGTCTTCCCAATACATGCAAAAGAAAAAAACTAACGGTGAGGAGGATGATAAATTTGGCTTGGTAAATGCTTGAGATGCCCTGTTCACGATTCCGCACTGTCCATACATGTCTACCTAGTATATCCATGTCGAATGCACATCCTATTATGTGTTGATGGGAGTTTAGAGCTCGATCCAAAGCTCTCTTTTTTTCATAGTGTAAAGGATGCTGTTAAAGGTTTGTGATTTTTGTTTTAAACCTACTCTTTACATTTTCCACTAGCTGTGGATTCTGGCATAACTAAAGAATTTGATTTTACATCACCACATTTTTACCTTTCTGTTGTAGTAATCAACCTTTTATCTCCCTGTTTTTGCTAACTATTAACTCCTGGAGAAGAATCAATGCTTCCTATCTACCATGGGTGGCAGTTCATCAAAAGGGCAAGCTAATGTCAATGATTTAACAGTCAAGGTACTTCCAGATTGCAAGGTATACCATTTAATCAAAAATTGCTCTCATGTTTTTCATACGAGGATGAAATTGAATGTGAAATTCGTATCCTTAAAACAGTAATGTTTATATGCGTTTTTGGATAGACCTCTGATGTTATGGTTTGCCTAACTTTTTTTCTTCTTCTTCTTCTTTTGCCACCACGACACCAAAAATGCAAAATAGGGTACACACAAATTCTTTTACCTACAGAAATCTTGCGTTCTATTTTTGGTTCTGGTTTAATTACAAAATGGAGGAAAAATGATACCATACCATGTTTAATGATGTAAGGGCTGATATTGTTTAAACACAAGAATATGAATTCATTTTCCTTGTAGAAGCATGTGTGCAGATCAGGAAAACTGTGCAATATAGAAGAGATAAACTACAATAGAAACTACATATTACCATGGATTGATAAATATCGTTGTCTGAGATATCGTCTGCCCTCTGCTTCAGTGTTGGTGAGGAATATCTGCTTCTGCTTCCAATGATAAGTCTCATTCAAAGCATGTTCATTCTTTTTGTAGGGATAATCAGCCGCCAGATATTTGCTGACATCATTAAATGAAGAGGATTGAAATTAGTAATGTGGGTAGGATTTTTATTACTAGCTGGAGGTTGATCGATGAATTCAAATATGACAATAAATGCAGACAGCGGCTACTAGAGACTTCCAAGGATGGACTTCCACTGTATCTCCCTACAGCCACACTTGAATCTAACAAAAATTCGCTATAAACTTTCTGCCCGCTGAAGCTGCCACACTTAGCAATGTCAGATCGATATTTTTAGTCTTGACTATATGTGAAAAATGGAAAGTGCATTCTACATCGCTGTGGCTCCTTCCTTGCATTTACTCCATCTTCCAGTAGATGTTGAATCGATAATGTTGCATTTACTTCAAAGACACTGCAAGTACACAGAACTACCGGAGAGCTTCAACTTGGATCTGACACAACTTTCCCCTTGAAAGGTGTGCTTCAAAACACTTGTGACGACTTAACAGAAGTATGCATGGAAAGCCATTTCACTTCCCACCAAACCACTAAACTTTGGCCTGAAACCATGGTAGTCTCAGAGCGTGAGACTTGTTTTAGGCCAAAACCTCATCCATTATATCCTATCGCTAATGAATGCCAAAAGTGCAAAAATAGTTATAATGTCATTAAGTCTTTGGAAGGAAATAAATAAATTCTTATTTTAGGATGACGTGGTAAATTATATATGTTTACAAATTAATTCAAATTATGAGTTGAGATAACAATTAAGATATAAGTATGTTTTTCAAAATAATAAGAAGGGATTAGGGATTAGTTTTGTATATAGTTAGGAGGTTTATGATTGAATATTATAATTTTATGATCAAATTAGATGATAGTAGGCTTTATCAAACAACTAGATGAATTGTACATTCTTATAGTACAAATACATCTTGTGGAAATGAACCCTTCTTCACATATTTGTGTCCATGGAAATGAATTATTCACTTCAAGGTGTTAGGAGTTTGCTTGCCTCACTTTCTAGAATTTATCTACAAAATAGATGGTGTTGATGAACATCTTTGGGAATTGTCTAAGCAAGGATCTTCTTGTTTATCAAACCCATATAGTATTATTTAATGGTTTTAAAACAAGGATTGAAGACAACAAGCAACCATGTTAAATACCCTATTTTATTGTTAAGTGTATATAATAATGTAAGTTGATAATGTAATTAATAACCTACGCTACTCTTTATGTGTTAATGCAAGGTGAATAAAAGATTTTAAATGATCTTGATGGATTAGAATTTTGTCCTTTTATACAAATTTGAATGTGAAAGCGTTTAATTCAATAGGTAATTCTTAGTTTGGAAGGGGTTGGCTTGGGAAAATTTGGATTAAAAAATTGGGACAATTTTTGCATCATGGATTTGAACCTATTTCCTTTATGCACTCGTTAAATTGATTCATGTAGGTGAAAAAATAAGGTAGAGGATTAGGATCAATCCCTATGGATGTGTGCAGATGTAATTAGGCTACATATAGGTAATTTATTAGCTTCATGTAGAAACATGTCAATCAAATCAAGCCAAAAATGAATACTACTAAAAGTGTTAGCTATGTAATTTTCTCCATTACATTTTTCCCTCTTTGACTTTCACATGTGAACTAATATGAATATGCAAGTCAAAGTAAAACAATAAATTAGAATCAACATGAAATTAAATATTTAAACACTCATAAAAATGATACTAGTAATGATGATTTGGTACATTCTCCTTGTAATGACCACTCCATCTTGAACCTAAAAACACAAATATTCATGAGTAAATGGTCTACACAATCGCTTAAAAATGTCACTGATCAAAAATCAATGCAAAACTTGGATAAAGGTAACCTCCATTGGGAGTTGTAGTAGTCATCAAAGTGAGCATGAAGTTGAAATGGCATGAAACTATAAATATTATGGCAATGAAGAAACATAAAGTCATTGTGACATGAAGCTAAAATGGTATGAAGCCAAGTTGGCTAGAGCCATAAAAGTATGAGCTTAAATTTTAGTCATAGACACTAATGAATGTTAGTGATAAT
>VDFB02027928.1:0-14926 GCA_007258455.2 Sequoia sempervirens | reverse complement strand
AAACATAAACATTAATAACTCTAAAGGAAAAATTACAAATATTACAAAGACCCCACAATGGTTAGTTTGTGGGGTAGGATCCTTCATTAACTAAATGTTGATGCCATGTAGGAGAGAGAAAGGTGACAATGCCACCCTAACGTACTTCATGGTTACTACACAAAAAATAACAAGGTCTTTTGACACAAAAATCTATGAAAAGCAAGAAATCAAAAATATTAACCTCTTATAAGCAAAGAATGTCAAGACATGAAAATAATAATTGACCATCTCAAGTAGAATTCTGAAACTTGAAAATTTCATACACGAAGCCTATCAACTAATAAAGAATAAAAATAAGGAATTAAATTATTGAATAGTAATTGGTACTTCATGCAATGAATTAAAATCATTGAATAAACAGAATTTCATACCAATATCAAGTTGAATCACATAGTTTTTGACTTTTCCAACCGTTACAAGACTCAACACATACAACCAAATTCTTAAAACTTAGGGGTATCAACTACACCACTAGAAGTGCAAAGGGGATAAGGGTAGATAGAGTGATAAAAGAAAGGTTTCATTAATGCGGGAATCCTAAATAACTGACCTTAAAATTTACCCTTAAATCCTACAAAACTAAATGATTCTTAAGAGTGAATTTCAACCCAAGATCAAACTCGAAAATTATATTATTATACTTATAAAATTTTAAAAATCTCCAAAAATATGAAATTATAATTTTAACGCTCTAAATAGTTGAATTTTGCCCAAAATCTGATCAACACTTAAAATAATTGAATAATGTAAATTATTAGACATTAGAAGCCTCCCGATTCTTCAATTTAGAAAAAATATGATTTATCTTTAACCACATTTTTTTCTTGCCCACATGTATTGACTTAAGTCGTTCCTTACCTACCAACAACGTCATCCACACGTATAGCATTCAATGATATACGTACTTGATCACATATTTATCGGATGAGTTCTCGCCCATTCCCATTCGAGCCAAATTTCACCTAATGTTCTTGCACTAAATACCCATTTGAGCACAACTTCATTGAAAGCTTTCTGTCTCACATACCAACTGAAAGCACCAATTCAGCGAATGCTTTATTGGTACTAGTTTGTCATGGATTCAATCACTGTTGCATCCTCATCATACTCTGTAGCTGCAGGTGTTCTCCTTGTGATACTTCTCATTTTCCTGAAGAAGAAGAGTAAGAGGAGTTTGTCCTTACCATTACCACCAAGTCCTCCTGGATGACCGGTCATTGGAAACATGTTTCAGCGTGGGGACAAGCCCCACCAATCTCTTTTCCTCCTTGCACAGAAATATGGACCTCTCATGATCATGAATTTTGGAATGCAGAAAACATTGGTTGTGACATCTGAATCCATGGCAAGAGAAGCACTAAAGAACAATGACCAGAGCTTCGCAAGCAAGACAATCAATTCAGCTATAAGCGCACTTTCCTACAAAGGCACAACTCTATTATGGAGTCCTTATGGCGCTCATTATCGCTTGCTTAGAAAGATCTCCAACACTGAGATTTTTAGTGTCAAAAGGCTCGAGGCTTTGCGACAGTTGAGAAGAGAGGAAATATTTCGCACTGTTGATGAAATCATGGAGGATTGTAAACAGGGGAATAGTACGAAGATTGGCGAAAGAGCGTTTATGATTTCTCTTAGCATTATGGGTAAGATTATTTGCGGTAAAAAATTGCTGGAGTCAGGCACTGCACAAGCCACAGAGTTTAAGAGCCTGGTACGAGAAGTCATCGAGTTGGCAGCGGTTCCAAACTTATCCGACTCTTTCCCTTTTCTGGGCAGGTTTGATGTCCAGGGGCTGACTAGGAAAGCTAAGAGTTTGGCCAAGCGTTTTGATGACATGTTTAACAGAGTCATTAAGGAGCGACAAGCACAGAGAGCTGATAGCGGCAATGAAGAAAAGGATTTTCTGGATGTAATGTTGAACTTGATAGATGATGGTGCACAACTTACACTGGACAACATGAAAGGAATCTTCATGGTAAGCCGCATAGCAATGATTTAGACTAATTCTTTTCGAATTTCCCACTTAACCGAAACAATATTTCTAATTTCTAAATCGTTATGGGTATCTGTAAACTATGTAAAATCTGGCTTGTTTCATATAGACTAATTGTTTTCAACTTTTCCACTCATATCCAGGAGTTTAGGACAGTAGGCATCATTCTCTTTTCTATCCAGAAGATATTGGAAGAGGGGTGGAACGTTCTACATATCTCTTCATTTATGGAACTGCGCACAAAAGTTTCTTCATGCACCATGATTTTTTACGTCTTATACATGGGCTTTTATGATCCAGTTTATTATATTATTTTTATGTTATATTATATTATTTTTTATGTTATATTATTTATTATATAATTAGTCAAAGTTAGTAAGTGACTTAGGTGTGTGGAGCTATAGAGATAAATCTTTTAAGTTTCACAGCTAAGTTCCCAAATAAATTAGGATTGATAATATGTTTGTTTTTAAGATGTTGAGAGTCAATAAACCTAACAAGTGGGGGCATGCCATGTGTTGATATCAAACTTAATGCTATGAAAGTAGATGTCCTCTTTGGAATAATCTAGATATAGAACCTTAGGATTCTAGAACTAGCTTACAATTATGTAATGTTTTATAGGAAGCCCACAAATCTAAGACCATTAATTTTCTAGACCTACACAATTGATTGTATAAAATGATTTCACATCCATAAACATCATTAAAATATGTCAAACATGCTTGAGATCTCATGAAGAGAAAATCAAATATGCGCTAAGAAAATAGGGGTTTGTTGCCATATAACAATAAGTGGAATTCTAGAGCACCAACATTGATACTTCCAGCTTACTTTTACTAAGAAGTTGAGGTAACCATATGGACAATTTGTAAGAGCTTATCTTTGTATACATAGAGGACTGTAAATCATTTCTTTTGAAACATTTTTCTACTATATTCTTACTAACAGCTTAAAAATAATATATGGATAAAATCATATTCTTATTCCCTATTTCTTCGTCCACCTTAGTTGTCTTAATGTGATCCCCATCACTAATTTTAGCATTGTATTACTATTAATAACACTACCCAAATTCTTGTTTTGGCAGGACATGATTACTGCAGGGATCGACACAACATCAGCAACAATTGAATGGACAATGACAGAGCTTTTGAGAAAACCAACACTAATGAGAAAAGTCCAAGCAGAGCTAGATGATGTTGTGGGTGTGGAGAGAAGAATGGAGGAGGCAGACATAGAAAATCTTCCATATCTCCGAGCAACAGTGAAAGAAGTGTTTCGATTACACCCTCCAATCCCGTTGATAGTTAGAAAAGCAGATGTGTCTTGTGAGATTAATGGGTTTCTTATTCCAAAGAATACCAATGTGCTTGTGAATGTGTGGGGCATGGGGAGAGACCCAAGTTTGTGGAAAAATCCCTTAAGTTTTAATCCGGATCGGTTTCTAGGATCTAGCATTGACTTTAAAGGCCACGATTTTGAATTGATACCTTTTGGAGCGGGAAGAAGGATATGCATCGGGCTTCCACTGGCACAAAAACAGGTTCATTTGGTGGTGGGATCATTGCTGCAAGCCTTCACTTGGTCCACTCCTGTGGACAACAAGGAAGGTATTGATATGTCTGAGAGATTTGGTATAACTCTACAAAAAGCTGTGTCTCTTATAGCTATTCCAACCATTAGAGATGGCATCAAGTTTTAGTGTTCAAGTTGGTTTTAATATTTTTCTGAGTATTAAAAATAAGTAAGGTCAATAGTTCAGTTAGTTTTTACTATTGGTATGGTAATTGTGGTTATAGGATCTAGTATTGCAATATATTTATACTATATATTGTCAATAATTAGTCCACATGTACATCTACAAATGATCAAATATTTGATGAGATGGACCCCTATATGAACACATGAGATCTTTTGAATATCGTATAAAAGCCAAATATATATATATATATATATATATATTAACAAGTGAAATAATTACTTTTTTGATTCAATAAAATATCATAACTAATTTATAAAAATGCTCCAGTTGTAAAATATGATGCTCGTGTAAACGTGTATTATTGTATCATAGAAAAATGTTATTTTTATGTATACAACAATTGTGTAGCAACACATATATATTGGAGTAAATATTATATGGTTGTCCTATCACATATATAAAAGATGAGCATAATAAATAATATGTGTTTTATCATGAAATGAGAGAGACTCTCAAAAAGTTTAATGATCATTTAAAGTTGAATATAAGTTGTATTTTCAATAATAATGTGTTGTTTTTATAATGATACATAATCTTTTTTGTGTTCAACTATTAGGTCATTTGTATTAGAAATAAAGGTTCAAGATAACAAAATTTATTGTTAGAAAATGGTATGGAGATCACTTAAGTTGCATATAAGCTATATTTTAAATAGAAATATGATATTGTTCTGATAACAAATGATATCATTTTTTTCAACTACTAGGGATTCTATGGTGGGATTTAAAAAATATGTTTTAAGAAAAATTCTCATTAGACATGTTGATGTGGCATGTTGCATTATGAGTCACACCTCCAAACCTTATTTTTAGATAGATAAATGGTCATTTCTCATTTCTAAAAAATGGAGGTCCTATTAAATTCCATGTAACTACTACATGTTGGAAAAGTTAGCCAACATGAATATTATCTTACATATAAGAGATAATTCAAGGGAATTCTTTATGAAATAGGAAATAAATATTAAAAAAATAGAAATTTCAAGTCCCATCATTAATCTTGAAGGAAATATTAATTAGGGATTTATCTTAAGAATTTTGTTCAATCTGTCCAAATATCTTTCTAGTACAGTATCTTCATGCTGTTGGTTTGAATAAATATCTTTTATGTAGTTAATTCACTCACTAGGGGCTTAGGGGACATATTCACATGTTAAGTTTACATAGGTCCTAACATTATTTCTAGAAGACTTAGTAGTCATGTCAAAATTTTATTTTTTCCTAGGTAGTAATGATAATTTGTCTCATATCATAAGATTAAGAAACTTGCAATAATATTATGGCATCTTATGTCCCACCTTGGCTATATAATGAGGTGGTCCAATCTTGAGCATTGTATATTGATCTCATTGTACTTTCCATTTTGCCTCCAGATCTTGGGTATCTCTATGGCCAACTCTAACATGGTTTTAGAGTGGGTTGGGTTTCATTGTATAGTAATTTTTGGAGAGATCTTGAAAATTTGAGTATGCTCTTCTCTTGCATCATATGATGACCTAAAGAATTAGAAAAAATTGAAAGAAATAACATATTTGATTTTTTTCTATGTGGATTTTTAGTGTAGGTTCATTTTGGAGCATGTTTGTGCAAATCAGTATCCATAACTGTTGTTTGAGCATTGGACCTCACTTCTTCCTCATCCTATTGTGCTAATGGTGGAGGTACATTTGGCTTGTGAGCCTGGCTGCAATAGGGAGCATGATTAAACACCCCTTGGAACTCGTTCAACACCCTTAGAAAGGTATCTACTTCCTGTTGATTGCAATGTTGAGCATGACCACATCTTACTTCTTCCATGAACACCATGGAAACTCCTTCCTTGAAGATTCTCTGAAATTTCTCTAGTGAGAGCTCCATGTGTAGGACAACCTACATGAAAACATTTCCAGCTATGAGTCTTCTTGAAGACTCAATGATTTACCTCTTACATCCTTGAAGTTTTTCTGCTTTTCTTGCCTTCCAAATGCAACATAAGATTTCAAATTGTAGATCTCATTTTGAGATACTATTGTAATTTTCCATCTTGGCATTGTAAACTTACTAAATATAAAGTGTCAAATCATATATTGCTAGGGGTTATTCTTGATTGAGTGATTTTTTTTGTATTAGATATAGTAGGATCAAAATATTACAAATCGGATTGTCTAGATATCATCAAGTATGCACACAACATGCCATCAAAATAACACTAGTAAGAGGAGTTTTCAGCTGTGATGAACTTTAGACTCTAGTTGAGATATTTATATTATAAATACAAAAAGAATCTTGTCTATCAATTCAAGAGTTCTTGTTTCCACTATCCTGTTTAGTCTCATCAGTATCCATAGTTGTTGTTTGATCATTGGACCTCACTTCTTCCTCATCCTGCTATGCAAGTGGTGGAGGTAAATTTGGCCTGCGAGCTTGGTTGCAATGGGGAGCATGATTGAAGAACCCTTGGAACTTGTTCATGCTTCTTGATGATTGTAATGGTGAGCATGACCACATCTTACTTCTTCCTTGAACACCATGACAACTCCTTCCTTGAAGAGTCTCTCAAAACTCTCCAGTGAGAGCTGCATGTGTAGGATAACTTGCATGAGAACATTTCCAACTATGAGTCTTCTTTAAGAATCATTTAGTTACCTCTTACATCCTTAAATTTTTTCTATGTTTCTTGCCTTCTAAATGAACCATAAAATTTGACTACAATCATATTTTTTTTCAAAAATTCATAACACTTGATCTAGAAGTCAAGTTTTTGCAAACAAGATATCATTGGAAAGTTTGTTTTGGGAAGGCTTCATTTTTAGTCTAAATTCGATTGATAAATTGTAATTTCATATTGTAGATCTCATTTTGAGATATTTTTGTAATTTTCCATCTTTAATACATCTTGGCATTATAAATGTAGTAAATATAAAGTGCAAAATCATATATTACTAGGGGTATTCTTCATTGAGTGATTTTTTTGTGTTAGATATAGTGGGATAAAAATATCACATTGCATATTGTCCAAATATCACCAACTATATTAGAAACTATATCTTCAACTATGCACACAACACGTTATCAAAATAACACTAGTAAGATGATTTTTCAGCTCTGATCAACTTTAGAGTCTAGTCGACATATTTAAATTATAAATACAAAAAGGATCTTCCCTATCAATTCAAGAGTTGCTATGTCCACTATCCTTGTGCGAACCCTTTTCCTCGTACCTACAAAACAACATGAATAAACAAATTAGACAAGGAATTACAAGCTAAAAGAAGGATTTCCCATGAAATCCATTTACAAATCAAACTAGGAATGAAAATATTGATGAACACAATGCAAATGATAAGAACAAGATAAAATCCTAATTAGATATGAAAACTCTCAATCCCATGGGTGAATTGGTGCCAATTTGATGTGGAAATTTTGCCCTTTCCCAATCCCTAAGATGCAAGATTTGAATGTTGAAGAGATTGATGATTCACTTTTGATGAAATGGTGAGAGCTCCAAACAAAATATACAATAACCTAGCCAAGAACTCAAGATGGATGAATGGAAATGGCTAAGTATTTTAGCATGGTAACTTTGCTCGATTGTGGATGATAAAATGAGGAGAGGAGCTCTTCATTTATAGGATTTCAAGATGGATGAATGCCCAAATTTGAGCAATGTGGGACTAACATTTATCCAATGATATGATGCCACTTGTCAAGCTATGAATGGATGATGGTTGTGCAAGATTTGTGGTCTGTGCCAATAAATGCCAATATTTGAAATTCAAATTTGTTGAAATGACATGTAAGAGGGAAGGGAAAATGCAATAAATGCCACTTGGCTCAAGGCATAGAACATGTAAAAGGTTTTAAATGCCTTGTTGGATGTACATGTTGACTTGGAATTTTTGAATTCAAAATGAGAGAATATTCCAAAAAGATGCCTTCTGAGGAAAATAGAGATTTAATAAATAAATTAAATTTATTTTCATGTGCAACTTGCATTATCTAGAGGATGTGACATGAGATGAGGTTAAATTGATCAAGAGTTTAATTAATTTAACAGGAGATTATATGATGTGACTTATTTGACTTAGATTTATGGATTTATTTAAATTAGATAAGAGAGGAATATGGTAAGAGGCTAATTAAATAAAGATTTTGATTTATTTAATTAAAAGGGATGGTGTTAGATTAAATCAAATAAGGTTTTAATTTATTTAATTTAATGGACAGACTTTAGGGATTTAATCAAATAAATTGATTATTTAATTAAATAGGGATAATTAGATCAGATAAATTGATTTAATTAACAGGAGATTGACTTAATTAGATAAAATGATTTATTTAATTAAGAGATGAATATTGATGAATTAAATTAGATAAGGGAATTTGATTAAATGGTTAGACTAAGGAATGATTCAGGAAAAATTGGTGTTAGTGGGTCAGGATCAGGTGCACGATGTCAAATCAATATATTTTCGATGTCTAAATTTTGCCTCTCTTTGAAGCAATGCACTCGTTGCGTTGGTTCAAAGAATACACGATCTTGATCAAAGCCAAAAATTTTGATTATTAACAACTTGCCCCACTGCTGCATGGTGAGAGAAAACATGCCATTATAATGCCCCCTCGAGAGATTGGATGAAATTTTTTATTTTTTGGGTGATCTCACGAAAAAAGTGACAAAGTTCCTGACAGGTCCAAAAGGGGTCGGGGAGGCTAAAAATGTGTCTAAACACAATAAAACAATGTAAAACAAGCTGCAAAGGGACGAAAATAGGTTTAGGGGTCCAAAACCCTAGCAGGACAGCCCTAGAGGGTCAAAAAACCCTAATTTTTAGTCTTAAAAGGGGCCCGAGGGGTCACTTTCAAATCATTTTCACAAACCTCCACTAGCAAACCTTGATAATCGAGCTATGACCTCCTAACAATATGGCACAATGACAACTTCCTCTGCATTTTTTGGACCGAGTTCAGACCTACCAAGGGCCACCCGACATCAATGCCCCGGTATGTGACCCTAACTAAATCTTCATTTTATCATTTTAATGCATTTATTGCATGTTTTATGATCAGCTCACCTCCAATGGTGCTATTATAGTGCTGCTCGGTGTTTAAAGTGCACCGCTAATTGGAATTTTGCACCGCTGTGGTGTTGTTTAGCACCGTAGCGGTGCAATTTAAAATTTAAAAACTCCACCGCTGGGCTCGGGCTCGACTCGGACTTGCAAGCCAGTTTGGAAAAGTGCGCCGTAGTGGCGCCCTTTTCATGAAAACTGCAACACTGGGGGTTAAAGTGCACCACGGTGGTGCTATTTGGTGAAATTCTAGGTCCAGTGTCAGAGTTTGAGTTCCGCTATTTGGTGAAATTCGGGTTCTAGTGTCGAAGTTTGAGGAAACTCAAACTGCGACGCCTTCACAAACTGCGCTACTGGGAACCAGTTTGAGGCATTAGGTCAGGAATTTTCCAAAAAAAATTAACATGTCGGCTTTGCTGATATAGGACAGACCTAGGGAGCTCTATTCTAGGGAGCACTAGTTGCGAGATTTGGTGAGTGTTCTCTAGGACTTCAGCAATAGAGGTCAGGATTGGCTGGGTGCCGTAGGACTATGGCACATTGCGTAGTGACACTCGTGCGTAAACACCTTGGGATGTTGTCAGCTCTGGCAGAGCAGTGGCACAGCGAGACGTCGTCATTTTATCTTCACACAGGTGAGGCGACTGTCACATTAGGGGACATTTGGCGTATATTACGATTGGCCATTCATAGCCACCAGGTGATCTACGACATGGAGGAGGGACTCACTTGCTACACCCGATTCCTTACCACTCGAGACATTATCTACTACGAGGGGCAGATCGAGCTAGAGAGGTATAGAGTTATAGCACCTCCCTTCCGCTGGGCGATTCCAGCTATCATTTCAGGTTTAGTTGCCCCAAATAGATGAGGGTGGTACTTTAGTCATGGATAGGGATACTGCTGGGAGAGGATGGTCTGGGACAGGCTAGTTCAATTTACATGGGCGCTTGTGCCTTTTGGCTTCACTCTACAAGGATTTGCATGAGTATGCCTATGTAGATGGCAGAGCACTAGGAGTTGGAGTTACCTTACTGCATGTCTGGACATGGGAGCACATTTCTATGCTACATCCACGAGTGGTTCCAGTTTCAATGGGGGCAGAGGATACCTTTGTGGCATGATACAGAGGGGGTGTGTCATTTACACATATTAGGGAGCATGGGATCCCCTATTAGAGGCGGGTCATAGATGAGATGCTCATGTTTACTTGGAGACCATACCTTAGTTTGCCCGAATGGGCTAACGATGCAGACCAACTCTTTTATTGTTGCCAGGATAGATACATGCAAGGGCGGGAGCATACCATGATAGAGAGGTACCTGCCAGGGTGCATGCAACGTCAATTTGGAGAGCCACAGGATTGGCCAGATGATGGCTATGTAGCCGTGTTTGCACATAGCATGACATAGGTGTCATGGGGGCCTGACATTCCTACCGCAGAGGTAGTTGACAACTTCTGACATTTGGTGGTCTGATCTTGGGCCTATAATCAAGGATTGGTAGATCTAGGCATGACACAGGCATACAGGGATTGGTTCAGGCCTCCTCTCTAGTTGGTTGTTCTAAGTGAGGACCCAAAGACATACAGGGTCAGAGGCAGGGGCAGAAGACGAGTGCAAGGGCGAGATCCAACGGGACCCACCAAAGGTGCCCCTAGTTTTGCTAGGTCTCGAGGATGTCCCCATGTAGGACCAGTAGCAGGATCCGCCTATCCCACCACCTCGAGCTGAGGGTGAGGGTCAGGTCCATGCACAGCCACAGGCATAGCCAGCTGGGTAGGCAGACACACGAGATGCCTTGATCTTGCAATTATAGGCACAGGTACAGGCAGTGATAGCTGAGAGGGACTAGGCCCGAGCTGACAGAGAGCGGCTAAGAGCAGAGAGGGATCAGCCTATGTAGCAGAGATAGGCTGCAGAGCTACAGGCAGTGACAGAGCTAGGCCGCAGGCAGCAGATTGAGAGCATGATAGCCTCCTCATCCTCGCAGAGTACAGTGCCAGTCTGATCTTACAGAGAGGCCATTCGAGAGGCAAAGTACTACTACTGGGCCTACCACGATACAGTTCCTAGAGCAGACTAGGTCCCAGAGTACTCAGAGCGAGCCAGTCAAAGACCACCAGAGGGTCAGGGTGATAGGGGTGAGGGTAGCATCCACAGAGATCGAGCTTGATCCAGATCTTTATAATTTACCTTTTGTGCTTTATGGGTTCATTTTTAATAGCCCGATGGGCATTTTGTACTGATTTACACATATGTACAGTGATCTGATTATTTTTGTACTATGACAGTTGATATATATATGAGCCGATTTTGATGTGATGCAATGTGTTTTGTTATTTATGCATGGATGGTTTATTTCTATATGATTTGCAGTGATTTTTTTATGGATGTAAATGATGTTTATGCAATGATGTTATCTATTTTATGCCGATGTGATATGTGAAATGATTTAATTTATAGTATATGCAATGATGTGAAAAAATGCTTATATATGAGATGATTTATGGTTGAATATGATATGATGCGATGGTCGTGATATGATGTGAATGAAATGATGGTATGAGATGCCTAGAATAACAAATGTTATTATCCTAAATGATGATGTATGTGATGCAATGATATGTTAATGCAATGATATGTATGCCTAATACATTAATGCTTATGCTTCTATTGTTTATGATTATGAGATGCTTTCGTTCATGTTATGTGGTGATTTATGTAATGATAATATGAAGTGCTTATGAAATGCAAATTAATGCTTTATGCAATGATCAATATAATGCTATGAGATGTAATGTAATGGGTGGAATGCGGTGTCATGAATGTACTTATTTAAAATGCGATGTGTATGTTTCCTATATGATATGCTTTTTATATGAGATGTGTATGCAATATGTTAATGATTTGCGGATGTAGGATTTATGCCGGTGATGGCGATGATGATCAACTGTCATAGTACTTTTGTTAGCGCGGTTAGTAAGAAAAGAAGAAGTCATTTCAACAAGACGCACGATGATGTGAATGCAGATGATGATGATGATGATGATGATTACTTGCCGAGGAATTGGGATTTTCAAAGGGCCAAATTTTCTTATGTTTGATAACACACTTGGTACAATGCATCGAGGTATAGCAAACTAGGATGGCGTGGTACCTAGTGTGATGGACTTTGACTCAACAAACAGATAGGAGTATTCTTGTTCACACTTGACATACGAAAACCTTGCTAGGATGCACTTTAGAAATTTCAGACACCTCGGACCAAAACACGGAAAGGTAAACCTATCCCTCTAATAGTCAACAAGTTGTCGTAGACTTCTTCCACACATTCCTAACAAAGCAAGTATTCACCTAGTTATATGACAAGAACGTCCAACAATCACAGCAAAAAAAAGATAATGATCATTGCCCCATTCCTATTTCTCTAAATCCTTTGCTTTGGGATATCATCGAGACATCCTTGGAATAAGCACAAATAAGATAAGTCGAAAAGATAAAGACCAAGTAAACAAACAAAATGATGCTCTTCAATACCACTAACAGAAAAAGGATATGTTTTCTAAGGATGATGAACGAAACTTATTACCAAAAGATAATGCCCATTGTAGGAAGGATTCATCCTAGGACATGTTAGTGGATGGCAGCACATCATTTCATTTATCCAACATGTTCTAAGGGATGATTGATATGGGACCAATTCAGATGATGAGTTACCAATACGATAAATCCAACTTCGACGTTAGCGTACACTTGAATTTATGACTTGGGATGATTTTGGAGTTTCACTCCCACATGAAGTAATTTCCGATTGTTTTACTCAAAGGTTGATGATAATGATTATTTATTATGAGCAATGTTTATTGTGGGTATAAGCTAGAGAGATGGATTTTTCTAAATATTTGGATGTTTTTGATGTTTTGGTAAATGTTCCGAGTAATATGGTATTTTTTTTGAGATTTTCCAAATGTTTTATTTTTTTGATTTTTCAAATATTTTGGGATTTTTTAGATTTTGACCAAGAAACTAACCTTAAAGATCTATCCTAGGGCCCTCGGAGGGCTGATCGAGATATTATCCTTGGGCTCTACGTTATACATGCAGAGACCACGTGAGTTCGGATCGACAACTTGACTCAATTCATATAGATGAAGATGAAAGGCGATGAGATGTCAAAATTTTATTATGACAGACTCTATAGACTTAATTTAAATGTCTCTTGGGATGATCAAAGATCAACTATGCCATATCTGCCTGAGACAACGAAATTCAATAAGATCACTCAATTTTGGCTTTGGAATGACTTCTTTGACCGTTTCTTGGATTTTGATATGTTTTAAATGTTTTTAGATTTTCTAATTTTGAGGACTTCAAGAATATACACAAATCCGATTCAATGAGAGTGTGCCCCTAGCGATGCAATAGACTACTCCAATAAAGGAAAGACAAACTAACCTTGAGGGTGGGCCGAGTAGTACTAGGAGGGATCATGATAATAAATTACGTGACTAAGCTTGGCGGTGCTAATGCTATGGGATTTATATTAATGGGAGATCTAAAATGAGATGGATGATGGAAGCGAATTGGAGGGATAATGATGAACAAGCTGTAAAGGTCCTGGTGGATGGAAATTGCTTATTTACGCAAGGCGCCTGTTTGCCAGGTTTTCACCAAGGTACTTGCCTAAAGTGCCACAGAAGTGGTTTTCACTAGAGGACGATCTTTTATCCTTTTCGGATTTTTTTGAATTTTGCTTTTTTGCTTTTTTTGTTGTTACCAAGATGCCTGTTTGCCAAGTTTTTGCCGAAGTAACCATTTTTTAGGACCTTTTCTGATTTTTTGGATTTTTTGGTTCTATACCTTGAAAGAATTAGGCATAAAACTTTTTGCTCGATGAGAGCTATTTATTGGCTCTTGCAGAGGTTCCCCTTCGGGTGTTGATAACTGATATGCCCCTGATTTATAACTTGCTGTTATGATGAAAGGTCCTAACCAATTAGGTTCGAACTTACCTTTGCTGTTGGGGTTTGGGACATTCTTCTAATTTTCTTTTAAGACCAATTCTCTGACTTGGAAAGTCCTACTTTTGATCTTCTTGTCATAGCTTCATTTGAGTCTATTTTGATAGACTTGTAGATGATTCAAAGCATCTATGTGTCTCTCATCCAGTAGCTCCAGCTCGTTTAATCTTGATACCTGATAGTCCTCATCAGTGATGAGATTTTTCAATGATATTCTAAGGATGGGAGCTTGATCTCAATGGGGAGTACGGCTTCTGATCCGTAGACCAAGCAGAATGGGGTGGCACCAGTGGGTGTGCAGATGTTGGTTCAATAATCCTAGAGGGTAGAATTAAGCTGCAAGTGCCAGTCATGACTAGCATCATTGACTATTTTCTTGAGGATTTTGAGGATGGTTTTTTTTGTGGCTTCTGCTTGGCCATTTCCTTGGGGGTAGTATGGGGTGGAGAAGTGACGCTAGATTTTGAATTTCTCACACAAGTCGCAAACCTCCTGGTTCTTGAATGGTGTCCCATTATCTAAGATAATGGCTTGTGGGACACCTTAATGATAGATGAGATAGTTCAGGATAAACCTTGAGATTTGCTTCCTAGTGATATATGTCATGGGTATGGCTTTCACCCACTTTGTGAAGTACTCAGTTGTAGTGATAATGAATTTTTGGCCATTGGATGAGGTGGGTGTGATTTTGCTAATCAGATCGAGTCCCCACTATGAGAAGGGTCATGGTGTGATGATCAGGTGAAGTTCTTGAGCTCAAGCATGGATGAGATCTCCATGCTGCTGATAGTGTAAACACCTTTTAGCATGATCATGCGCTTCTCTTTCCATTGTGGGCCAGTAATACCCCAGCCTCAACAGTTTCTTGGCGATGGTCATTCCACTTGAGTGTGAGCCATAGATATCATTATGAACCTCGGTTAGAGAAATTAATGCCTCCTCAGCATTTAGAAAGCATAACAAGGTACCTTCTATGCTTCTACGGTATAAGGTATCACCTAGGATGGTGAATCTAGATGCTTTTTTGATGAAGGTTCATTTTAGGTTTGATGG